>CAUYPK010097952.1:0-12439 GCA_963574355.1 Loris lydekkerianus | reverse complement strand
GAGAGTGATCTGTTTTTGCCCTCCATTTCTCTTCCTCTTTGAGAGTTTGGGAGCATTCGAAAGCTTTGTCTTCAATGTCAGAAATCCTTTCTTCTGCTTGCTCCATTCTGTTACTGAGGGATTCTACTGTGTTTCTCAGATCTTTGTGGGCTGCAACTTTTTGTCTCAATGTGTCAAAATCTTTGGTCATTTGGTCTTCAATTTGTTGAATTCTTGAGATATCTTTTGGGTTACTGCTTGGAATTCTAATTTGATCTTATTTGCTATCCAGATTCTGAATTTGATTTCTGACATCTCAGCTATTTGTTTGTGCATGGGATCTTATGCTGTGACCACCCCATTGATCCTTGGGGGCGTTGATTTATTCTGATTATACATATTGCCAGAGTTTTTCTGTTGATTTCACCTCATGATTGTTTTTCACCATTGCCTCTGGCTGTCCTCAGAGTTGGGGAGGTGTCTCTCCAAAATTAGACCCCAGTGGGATCCCTCTGTTGTTGCTGGATCTTTGTAGGGAGTGACCCTGTGTAGTTCCTCTGGGGCTGCCCCAGCCAGGGAGTTCTGGTGTGAAAGCAGCTTCGATAAGTGACACACCCATATCCAGCAACAGGGTGGGAGGTTGTGTGAATGGTTCTGGGAGTGCCTGGTGCCAAGTGACTTTTGCACAGAGAGCCCAAGCCTCCAGCCATCTCTGGCCAGGAGAAGGGCTCTGCACAGAGGCAGGGAGGGCTCCAGAGGTCACGCAGCTACCAGAGTCCCTGTCCAGATGAGTGGGCCGGTGTGGAGGTAGGGAGGGTACATGAGGGAGGGCGCAGGGTTATGTGGCTCCCGCAGTTCCTGGTCAGGGCATGCGGAGGCCTGAAGGGTGCGGGTCATGGGGGTCGTGGTGTAGCTCTTCTGGAGGTCCAGGCGGTGCCAAGCCCAGGAGTTTGAGTTTGCTGTGAGCTGTGACACCACGGCACTCTACCCAGGGTAACAGCCCAAGGCTCCAGTGTGCCAAAACTGGTCTCACTCTGTCCCTGAGGATTAAGGCTGTAAGGCAGCTCAGTCCCCACCTTTAGGCTGCTCAGTCACTATGTTACTAGCTCCCACCTGATCCTTGCTCTGCTACTCTGAGGGTGGAGCTTTCCGGGGCAGTTCTCTCACAATGGCTCCCTGCGGCCCACATCTGAACACTATTAGCTCCGTCGGGCTCACTGGCTCAGTCTGGGGCCCTAGACAATGCCAAAAATTCTTCTCACTCCTGCTCAAGCTCTCCCCAAGGCAGTTCAACTGAGTGCCAAGTCTAACAAAAGTGAAACAGTTCATAGGTAAGGCCTTTCTGATTTGCAATCTCACTGCTGCATGTACTTATGGCTGCCAGTGGGATTAGGTCAATCGAACACACACAACCCCTTACCAGTTTTCCACTGTTTTTGTCCTCCTCTTGGAGTCCAGAAGTCTCTTGCTGACTCCCTGTATCCTCAAAGGGATGATTATAGGCAGATCCCACCAGCCATAGTTGCCTGGAGTCTTATTTCTTTAGACTCATTCCCAGTTGCAGGGAAGCTATTACTCAGCTACCATCTTGCTCTACCCCAAAATAATCTTTTCTATTACAAAAAATATTCTTGGGATTTTGATTGGAATTGTGTTAAGCCTATATGTAAATTTGGGAAGAATTAAGATTTTTGTTGAGCCTTCCAATTCAAAAACATGTTTTCTCATTTATTTAGATTCCTGATTTCTTGTAGTAGCATTGTATAGTTTTTAGCCTACAATTCTTGTACATGTTAGATTTACATATAAATATACCTTTTATTTCTTTTCTTATCTTATTGTCCTAAACAGAACTTCCAGCACTATTTTTAATAAGAGTGGTAAGAATGTCCATCTCAGAGTGAAGAAATTCACTCTTTCACCCTTATGTATTTTGTTAGTTGTGGGTTTTTTGGTAGATGTTCTTAATCAAGTTAAGGGAATTCTCCTCCATTTCTTTCTTTATTTTTAAGAAATCACCAGTGAATGTTGGATTTTGTCAAATTCTTCTGCTATATCAATTGATTTGATTATGTGGTTTTTCTATTTAGCCTGTTAGTATGGCTTCTTATTCTGACTGATTTTCAAATATTGGACTATCATGCATTTGTGGACTAGACTGTGGTTAAGGTATATAAATTCCTTTTATATATTCCTGAATTCCTTTTTTTTTTTTTTTTTTAAAAATAAATGCAGCGTTTTTATGAACAAGCAGGGAGATAACGGCAAAAAAAAAATAAAAAAAATTGAAACAAATTTGTGTTATCTTTACATTTTAAAATAAGAGGAAGGGTTTTATTCACTAGCCAGGAGCTTACGGCATAGAAAAATTTCAAATAGCTGCTCCACATTTGGCTGGTCTTTCCCTTTTTATTGACAGTCAAAAAGTTCCACCCCACAGGTACCCTTCTCATTGGCCAGTTTGAATCAAGGGGAGATGCCTTTCCCGCCCCTACAGAACTACAGGATTCCACAGAACTTGGAAATTTCCAAGTTTCAGGAAGCTAAGTTTATAAATTCCCAAGAGCTGAGTCACTATGGAGAGGACCCTGCATGTGTATCCTTCTGGTCTCCTTGAGAAGACCTGTTCTTCTAGACCTCACTCTTCTCAGGTATCCTCTCTCATTCCCCTTTTTTGAGACTCCAATAGATTTTAATTTGGGGTTTCAATATCAGCTTGTTTCTGCAGGTGCCAATATTAATATATTCCTGAATTCTCTTTGCAAATATTTTGCTAAGAATTTTTGCATCTAATTTAATAGGGCTATGCATATTATCTATTTTCATATTGTGAATTGTAGTTTGTGTTTTTCATGGATGGATTCATTTTGTCCAACTATGACAAGCATTTTTTAGAGTTGTTCCTAGTATGACCCTATAACCTTTTGTTGTCTGGAGGGTCTATAGTAATACCTGTTTCCTTCTAGAATTGTGAGATAATTCTAACACCTCTCCGCGTTATCATCTATTGATTATATTTTATACTTTAGTTTGAGATCTTCCAACTTCTTGGTGTGATGTGTGATTTTTGATCAAAACTTGCTCGTTTTCATGTTTTGTTATGAAAATTTGTATTTTATTTTAGCCTTTGGTGTCGGCTGACTTTCTTTGACTATACTCTGTTAGGGGAAGAGATGGTGCTGCCTCATTACTGCCTGGTGGAGTTAGAAAGTTCAAATTCCTCAAAAAGTCTGCACAGGTGAGTCCCTGGTGAGGTTGGCTTAAATCCAGTTGGTAGAATAAAAGTCCATGCTCCTGCCTGGCCTGCTCTGACATCCCCTGTTACAGCCTTGCCAGTGTGGAAGTCTAGGGACCCATTTGGCTTTTGCTGGTGCATATGTGAGTGCTATTTGCCTGGAATAGAGTGGATACTGTCTAAAATTTTGCTGGCTAGTAAGCTTCTCTTTTCCTTCTGATTTTGGTAGGAGATTTTGTTTGTTGGATTTTTTTTTCTATCTTGTCTATGAGTGTTAGTATTTCTGGGTTGCTAATTTTTTCAGCTCTAAGTTTGAATTATTAAAAAAAACAGAAGAAAACCCAGGGAGCTTACCACTGTGAGCTTCTGTTCCTTGGGTTTCAAGGTCCCTAGAAGGTCTGCTTTATCCTCTCTACCTTTCTGTCTTCTTTGTTCTTCTTTTATACAAAATAGCCAGAGATTTTTAGTTATGTTTAGTGAGAAGACTAGGGAAAACCACTTTTATTTCATCTTCCTGGAAGTGCCAGTTCTCTGCAGACCAGTGCCTCTCTGCAGCCTGTTAGGAACTGGGCTGTGCAACAGGAGGTGAGCAAGCAAAGCTTCATCTGTATTTATAGCTGCTCCCCATCGCTCCCATTACTGCCTGAGCTCCACTTCCTCCCAGATCAGAAGCAGCATTAGATTTTCATGGGAGCAGGAACCCTGCTATAAACTGCATATGTCGGAGATCTAACTGTTTGCTCTTAGGAGAATCTAATGCCTGATGACCTGAGGTAGAGACATAGAGTATTTAATTGTTCCCCCACATACCCCTACACCATCCCAGTCCGTGGAAAAATTCGCTTCCATGAAATCAGTCCCTGGTGCCAAAAATGTCGGGGACCACTGTTCCATGCTATATGTGACATGTCCATCAAATAGCAGAAGCTAAATAAAGTATGGAAGAATTAATTTACTAAAATATTCACTTCTATTTCCTTATGCTAGTTATCTTTTCTTTCTCATTACAACCTGATTCCTTTATTTTCAGATCACTAAGGGCCTCACAACCTTTAAATTTATGAATAAACCACAGTATCAGACTCAAGGCAGGATCCAGAGAGGAGTTTGTAGAATCTGGAAAATTAACAGCATAGGACCAGAGCAAATGAGCAGAGTGGAGGTTGATTTGGGGAATTACATAAAAATAACCAGATTCATTTGGATAGTGGTAGCTGGGGAAAACTGACATTAGTTTGTCTACGCTTTTTTATTTCTTGACGACTGTCAATTTTCCTTCTTCTTCTGTTTACACAGTTTCTCTTGCCAACTTCTCTAAATTTTTAGAGTGCTTTTCTGGTTTTTGTTGTTACCGTTGTCTTTGTTGTTAATCTCATGAATGCCAGCTTTGCTGCTGCTAATGAGGTCATTTTCTATTTTAGTACTATAACTTAAAATTAATTTACTAAACAAACCCTGAGAATTGTCAAATTCTTAGAAATATATCAGAAAAAGAACAAAAACACAAGTTAGGTTAATAGTGGGGCTTTTAAATAATTTGTTTAATTTGTTTTTCCTCAAGACTTTTTTCTGCACAACTGATACAATTACACAAGGTTTTATTTGTAAAACATCTTATAAACAGCATATGCATTTGTGTGCTTCTCTCCTAATTAAGAACCCACAATGCAAAGATAATATTACTATTTCTTTTAAAATTATAGACGTTATGTAAATTCATTGTGAAGAATATGGAAAACACACAAAGGTACAAAAATGTAAGAAAAAATAGCTAAATAATTTTATCAGCAGAAAAAACCCACTGTTAACATTAATGCTATTTCTTCCTATTTTTGAATCTATGTATCTGTACATGTACATTTTATATCACAGATAGAGACATACAGACCTAATACTGTACTGTAAGCTTTCCCCCACATCTATAAACTTAAAACAATTACATTTCCAGTGAATATGCTATCTCTTTGTTCAATTATTTTTTAAATTTAAATATGATCTGATAACTCTGTTGCCTAAATCTTTGTTAAGCTTTTTATTTGTCAAGAATAATTTTGTAAAAGATATCATTATTTTGAACACATAAACTTTTAAAATCTTTAATGCAATATTGCAATATTTACTGGCAGTAAAGGTGGGCCTGTTTGTACACTCATCAGGAAGACTTCAGGGTACCTGTTTATTACATTCTAACATTGAATAGTATTCTTTGTCAATATTGGTTTTAAAATATCATGCTAACATATGTAAAATAACATATATTTCTTTTTAATTTGCTTTGGAAAACATTTTTTTTGTGATGGAACATTTATTAGCTATTTGGATTTCTACCTTTGTGACTAATGACATGTATCTATTTTTCTATTGATTTTAACTTTTTTGCTTACTGATTTTTAAGTAATTCGTATATATTGAGGACACTTAATATGTCCTCATATTAAATTTTTAATTTTTGTTACGTATTGCTGTTTATTTCTTGACTTCTAAGTTCTGGATTTTTGACATTTAAAAGTTTAAAAATTGCTTAGTGAAATTGCTTTTCCTGTGTCACTTCTTGTATGACTAGAAAATGCTTAGACCTGATAATATTATCTGCATTTCTTCTACATTGAAGTGGTTATGTTGTTTATTTAAAATGTATAGCCTTCTGGAGTTCATTTTAGCATAGGGTATGAGTTAAGTTCTAGTTTTGTTTTTTCAGATAGCAAGCAAATTGCTGTTATTTATCAGTAACATTTTCCTTCCATGTTCATTGCAATAAAAAAACTTATTAAATTCCTACAAGTTAGTTCATTTCTCAATTTTTATCCTTCCTTCTGTCTGTCTATATTGAAAAAGAATAATTTCAAATGTAACATTTTAGTATGTTTTATTTTATTAATAAGTGGTGCTAAAGTCTCCCATTATTTCTTTGAAAATCATCTTAGCCTTTCTTGGATGTCTAGTCTTCCAGATAAACTTTAAGAATTACTTACCAATTCTGTGTCACCCATACAAAAGAAAGGAGAAGAAAAATTAAAGCAAGCAAGTACACAAAATCCCCTACGGTTTATTTGATAAAGTTACACTAATTGTAAATTGTTTAGAAGAATTAGTTGACGTTGTGATAATAGTCAGTCTTCACTGGCTATTATCCAAGACAATGACATCTATCTGCTTATTCAGTTCTTCCTTTATTCCCTTAGCAATATCACTGCTCCACAGACAAAGTAGAGCTTTGACAAGCCACGGAGGCAGATGGCACCATTTAGAGGCTGGCTGGTTACTCTCAGGATCTCTCTCATAATCCAGCCTTCAGCCATAAAATGACAGGGAGAAGCTTTGTTGACATGCTCAGAATGGGTCCATCCCTCAGGAAGTGATTTAAAAAATATGTTCTTAGAAACCTGATGTATGAAATCAAAATGTCAGCACACTGATTTACAAAGAGCAAATAAATGTAGAGAAAACAGGACCACACACATTATAACCAGATCATCATCTTCCTGTTTATTCCCTCCAAGGGGAGGAAACACATGTGCAAAAGATCACTTTGTGAGCCTGGAGTCAGAATAAGTGATTTGAGTTCTGTGATTTAATTACAGAACAAATTCAGCCCATGGTAGCCTGATAATTCTATGCTGTCAATATGCATGCATCTGCAAAGTGGTAAGAAAAAGAAGGAAAGGTGATTTTCTATTTCTGTTGTCTGTATTTTTCTATATGGACTATATTTTCTGTGTTTGGTTTTCCTTTAAGCTTTTGGAAAATACCATCTTAATTTATATTATACCTTAAATTTTTTATTTAAAAAATACATTTAGGCTTCCAGTTCAAGACAGTGTATTAAAAAAATACGTGCTTTTCGTCTCACCTTTCTACCCCCTCCATTAAAATTACAGTAAAAAACAGAAAGCAGCAAAGAGATTCATCTACTTATAAGGAAACTGAATAAATGGCTAGAAGATAGAAAACAAATGAAAGATTGGATCATAAAGTAGAGAGGAAGGTAGACTAAATACCAGGAAGAGTTTGTCTTAGAGGAAAGCATCTTTCTGCCTGGTAGAATTCTAAGGAAGTACCAGGTTTTAAGATTTGGAAGGTAGAGAGAAGTGCCATGTGACTTGGTAACAGTGGGCTTGAAGGCCAATATATAGAATTTTAAGGTTGATATACTCCATTCACCACTCGTTTTCAGATCACAGGCAAAACTTGCCTTCCTCAGGAAGTCCTTCTCCAGGGCCCAGATGGATGCCAACTCACCACCCTCTGACTATAAAGGTCTTTGTGCTGACTCATAACTGTGTGCCAGTGCTAATCCACCTCTTTACTTGTGAGTGCAGGTCACACAGAGAGAAGACATTTGAGAAAAATTTGAAGCCTTTGGGATAAAGCAGGAGAGGACTTTAGGAGTTCTTGAAAATTACCTCAATTCTCCCTTTCATAGAGTAAGCAAATAATGCCAAATATTGAAAAATCAAGCAACAAAAGAATAAGCATTATAATTCAAAATACATAAATTGAAAATGAGGGGAATAATATAAATGATTAAAAATAGTTGGTCCCTGATATTGAGATCAGGGATAAGTGGGGTGATGCAATATAAATATTGCTTTTTAAAACATCATCCTGATTAAAAGAAAAATGTATGTATTATATGGGACAAAAACAAACTAAAACATTTAACTTGCAAAACAGATTTATAAAGAAAAAAAGGACATCAAAAGAAGCCTTTTTTTCATATTGCTGTGATTTTTAAATATTAAAGGTGAACCACCTTTTTAAAATTAATATTAAATCATAGCTGTGTACATTAATGTGATTATGGGGCACCATACATTGGTTTTATACACAGTTTGACACATTTTCATCACACTGGTTAACATAGCCTTCCTGGCATTTTCTTAGTTATTGTTTTAAGACAATTATATTCTACATTTACCAAGTTTCACATGTACCCTTGTAACCTAAGAATATGGGGAATGGGGAGAGTGAACCACCTTTTGTATGAAGAGCATCTAACAGTCTATCTGGCACATGGTAGATGTTGACAAGTGTTTGTTGAATGAATAGTTATTAGCACTTACAATTTTTTTTCTCATTTACATACTTTGTAGTTTTGCTTAAATAATTTGGAATTTTATTTTTTTATTTTTTTCAAAATATTTAAAATTTTTTTAATTAAATCATAAACACATAGATTATGTATACTTTAATGCATTTATGGGGTACAATGTACTGAATTCATATAGAATTAGGAATGCTTACATCACACTGGTTAATATACACCTCATCTCATTTATTTAGTTATTGTGTTAAGACATTTATACTCTATACCAATAGATCTGACACGTACCCTTGCATTATTCACCATTGGTGTGATCCCACCATTCACCATTTGGAATTTTAGATCTGGATTATTATTATTGTTATTCTGTTTTATTTGCATTTTGTAACTCATTTCAGGGATTATAACCTCACCTTTTAAAATCACAATAACAAATACAACTTCCTCATTCTTGAATATTTAATTTCAAATAACTTTTCCACTAGCTGGTCTACATTTCCCAGTAATATTCTCAGAAAGGAATTTGGATATTGGACTTTTTGAACTTATGTGTCTGAAAACAACAATGTGGTCATCTCACACAAATGACAACTTCAATGAATATAGACATTTTTATTTAATAGCTTTGATCTAAAGCTCTGTATTCCCTCCTTTTTTGTTTTCTCATGTTGCAAAAGGGTTGTCTGAGTTCTGTCAGAGTTTGATCGTTTTATGGTTTATCTGTTGATCCTTGGCTACCTGTAGAATTCCTTCCCTAGAACTAAAAATTAAAACTTTTCTCAGAAAGTCTATTTTCATTAAATTTTCCAAATTCTCTGGGAGCACCTTTTGATTTGCCAAAGCGAGGTAGAACAAATCCCAAATTGAATATCACCAGCTGTTCATCTTCTCAATTTGGAAATTTCTTCTTTCTACTCTTAAGAGGAAGAGTGTTTTTTGAATAAATGAAAGTGGTTCTTAAATGCATTTGGGCTAAAGCATCACCCTGTCAAATGAGGGACATAAACTCCATACATATGTTATATTACCATGGCTTATTAACAGGGTAACTTTTCCATTAGCTAACTATCCATAGGGGCAATCAATATAGAGAGAATGGCTATGATTGCTTGTTCCATGAAGTTTCTTCAAGGTATGCCAAGGAATTTGATAACATGTCAGCAAGTGAAAGAGAAAAAAGAACTCAAGTACAATTCCACAGGACTGTGCCTCATTGAATACTCTATTTTTAGCCCTGTGCCCCTGGTATTCTTGATACTTTTCAATTATCTTTCTGCCTTGCACTGAGTCAAAGATAAATTCAACAAAGCCAGAGACAATACTTGCTAATTGTCTTCAGCCCACATAGTGGGGTAAAGAGAAGATATTCAATTAGTTTTGACTGACAGATGTGTTAATCATTCACGTGGATAGGTAGTCTGGCAGGGTGTCCCAGCTTGAACCTAACCTGTATTTACCTGTAATTCAGATATGTTTTGAAATGTTATGTGGATAGATATGCTGAGCCTTGCATGCCATTTTACATGAAGTTCTTAGGATTTTTCTACTCAGAGGGCTTGAGGGTGCAACAGTACTGAGGCCACCTGGCAGCTTATTAATGATGTAGAATCTCAGGTCTCTTCATGTTCTACTGTATCAGAAACTACACATTGCATTTTAAGAAACACCACACTTGGAAATTTTTGCCCCGGATACATCCCAAAGAAAGAATTGAATTATGCATAGAGTATTGTCAGAGGGAACTCCGGACATCTCTGGCTGTTCTCATGGGTTGGGTTGGATATGTGTATAATGGGCTTAATAAAACCACCAGTGAATAGTGAAATCTATATGGGCTATGGGTTCAGTAGTCTCCCATAGCTTTGGTGCATGCAGCTTTGGCAACTACAGGGGATAGCTCCAGAGCTCTTGGCAGTGCTGGGATGCCCTGGACTGGCACTGAAGGACTCCTGGCATCTCACTGGGTATCATCTGCATAGCTGCTACTCTTGGCTTTGCAGCAACAAGAGGATTCAACTCAGTAAGCTGGAGCAGGAGAGAAGAAAAGTACTATCAGCTTCCTGTTGCCAAGAGGGCTAGTTTATAGGACACAGTCTGAATTCTTACCAAACAGATTAAATGGAGCCATCAGATAGCTGGCCTGTCACTTAGAAAATTGCTTTCATCTGCATTCATTCTGCCTTATTCTTTTCTTTTACATCTTGGTTCCAATGTCATGACTTTGTGCTGCACCACGTTGTTATTAATATTATTCCTTTACTCTTTGGTATCTTTAATGTCTCTTTTAATACTGACACCCTCTAATAAATCTTTAAATATAATCAAATATTGCCGTCTCTTCTTAAAAAAATAGCTTCTCTGATAACACCTTCTGCATAAGCTATTTTGTCTTTTGCCTCCTTTTAAAAAATAAACTAAAAAATCACAATCATTGCTTTCATTTTTTTCTATTCATTTTACTATCTCTAATTTTTAAAAGCTGTGAAATAGAATATAAATGGAGAAAAATTACATAACATACATGAACATGGCTTAACAAATAGTTGAAAAAGTAATGCATGTGTAAGCACCACTCATCTCAAGAACTAGAATGTTAAAACCAATCCTGAAGGCCCCATGTTTCTTCAAGGTCATTATCTCTCTTCCCTTGTTACCAATTTTCTGTCTTTGTCTTTCTGGTGATAATTTTTTTTTTTTAATAGTTTTATTGTATGTGTATGTGTAACTGAATTTTTTTCCTGTTTTTCATTGTCATAGAGTGTATTCACTGTGTATATCCATTTACCTCTTTACATAGGTATACATTTATATTTTTGTATTTCACTACTTTTATGCAATAATATGTTTGTAAGACTTATTCATTATGTTGGTGCAGCTGTAGTTCATTTTCGCTGCTGTATAGTATTTGGGCTGTTCCAGGTTTAGAGCTCTTTGAATGTTTTCATTACGAATATTCTGTTACACATTTGCAAGAATTTCTTTAGGGCATATTCCTGATAATGGAGTTCTTGGGTCATAGGTCATATATCATTAATATACTAGAAATTTCCAAATGTCTTCCATTTCATCAACTATGTTGAATGTGTTCTTTTTTCAACATTCTCATCAATATTCACTATTGCCAGATTTTTTGCCCTTTGCCTAACAAGTGATATGTAAAGGTTATGAGGGTGTGATGACATCTTCCTAATTATTCATGGGGTTGGGTACCTTTTCACAGACATGTTGGCTATTTAGATTCTTACATATAAATAAATATTGATCTCATTTACCCATTAAAAAAGTGGATGGTTCATTTCTTATTAATTAATAGAAATTCTTTCTATATCATGTATACTTGGCTTTCTAGTTATTTTTGGTGCAAATACTTTCTTCAAGTATGAACTTGTCCTTCTATTATCTTTGTGACAACTTGATGAACATGATTTCTTAATTTTAATGTAGCCAAAACTTTAATGCAGTTGAAAGTATCAGTATTTTCCTTTATAGGTAGCACTTTTTGTATCTTATTTAAGAAGATATGTTTTTAACCAGAACTTCCGAGGAATTGATTTATATAATCTGAAGACTTTCACCTTTTGTTTTTAGGTCTTTAACCTACCTGGAGCAGATGGTTGTGTATAAAGTGAGAAAAGGATCCAATTTTATTTCTTTTTGTATAAATACGCAATTGTTCAAGGACTATTTCTTGTTAGGTCTATCATTTTACCACTTACCTGCAATGCTATTTCTGTCAGGTATCAAGTGTCCATTATGGACAAATCTGTTTCTCTGTGCTTTATTCCATTGCCCTATTTGTCTACCCACATTTTATTACTATAGTTTAAAAATAAGCTTAATGCACACACAAAGGAAGTTCTCCTAACCAATTTTTCTTTCTCAAGACTATCTTGGCTATCTTTAGTCTACTTACATTTTTCTATAAATTTTAGAATATGCTTTTCAAGTTTTATAAATATAATCTTGGGAGGATATTGCATGACACTGCATTGTGTCTATAAATTGGTTTGAATATAACCAATATACCATACATACTCGAGTATAAGCCGACCCCCTTAATGTTACCCTAAAAACTGGGAAAACTTAGTGACTCGAATATAAGCCAAGGTGGAAAATGCAGCAGCCACTGGTAAATTTCAAAAATAAAAATATATACCCAAAACAATTACAATAATTGAGGA
>CAUYPK010097950.1:0-25761 GCA_963574355.1 Loris lydekkerianus | reverse complement strand
GGTCATTTGCACTCGCGCGGGCGGGGGCGGTCCTGGCGGTCCCGGGGAGCCGTGGGGCGGGGGGGGGGGGGGGGGGGGGCCCAAGCAGTCCCAAACCAAATGCCCTATGCCAGTGCAAATTTGCAGTAAATATAGAATAGGAAATTCTTAATCTGCTGTTTCATGTGTGACAAGAGGTTCTGTGGTGAGGCGCAGGCCCTGAGAATGCTCTGTCCCTTTATCCGAGCAAGTAAATACAGCTTCCCCCAGGGTCTTTTGTGTTCTGTGACCAAAGGGCCATGGCGATATTGTGGGGACCCAGACTGCAGCTGGGGCTGCCCGTTCTATCGCCTTTGATCTGAACTGGACACCGTGAGCACAGCTGACCCACTGGGCCCTCGAGTCCCACAGAGCAGCTTCCCCCGACTCTCAGACACTGTGCAAGGCTAGAAGCAGAGGCAGGACGCACCACCATCCTCCCTCAGCTGAGGGCCAAGGAGGAGACACAGGACATGCAGGAGAAGGCCGAGCCAAGGCCGCGCTCAGCCGAGAAACCTTTGGAGTGAGTGCCTGCCCGCCCCTGCCCGTGACTGTATGAGCCTTGTCTCCAGAGAGAGCACAACCTTCTGGCCATGTCAACCAGTCTGGGGATTATGAACATGCTGTACCAAAGAACCTAAAAAAAGAAAGAAATTTCAAAAGAAATAGCTCCCATTGAACCTTTTTGAAGGTTTAAGGATCTGGCCTCTGTTATTTGATGGTGCAGGGAGCATGAGCAAGGAAGGACTAGGAACATGAATAGGTGTGCGCTGCACTCCTCCCAGGACCAAACGGAACTGCCCAAGGGCACCCCCAGTCGGCTTGGGAGGCCTCAGAGATTCTTCTTTCACCTTAAAAGGCCTGCTTCCCAGAGGAAAAACTGCTTCCCAACAGAGGGCACTTCCCAAAGAAGCGGCCACACTGGGGCCTGGGTGTTCCTCACGAACACTTTTTGTCTCAGAATAAACGAAGACCTTGTTCCAAGTCTCTCACACTCACCACCACTCCCGTTTCTGCTGAGTCTCCACAGTCCTTGTTTCCTCCTGCGCTCACACTGGGAAAAGGTGCTCTGTGAGAGTGTGTCTGGTCAACCACAGGGACCCCCCCCTTGTCCCACCCATCTCTCCTTCAGTGGCCACCTAGCCCAGGAGCTGAGGACCCACTAGTGGACTGGGGGCTTAGAGTCTGATGGGAGAGAAAGACACGGAAACAAAGTATCCCAAAGTATTCCAAGTCAGGATTCGCCCTTCCATTTTAGCCCCAACCCCCAAATGCCAAGGTTGACTGGAAGGAGAATGCCCAGCATGGCCACAAAACAGGGGTGATATCTAAGGCATGGAAGTCCTTGCCATGGGGCAGAGGTGATGTGAGGGGTGGGTGTTCTGGAAATGGGGGAGGAGTGATGCTTGAGTAGTGGAGGAGTCTAGGCTATGGGGCAGGGGTGACAGGTGAGGCATAGGGGCTTGAGTAGTGGAGGAGTCTAGGCCATGGAGCAAGGGTGGTATCTGAGCAAGGGTGAGGCATAGGGATGGAGCAAGGGTGGTATCTGAGCAAGGGTGAGGCATAGGGGCTTGAGTAGTGGAGGAGTCTAGGCCATGGAGCAAGGGTGGTATCTGAGGCTGGGGGTCCTGGCCATGGGAAGAATGCAGGCCTGGCCCTGGAGCAGGCCAGGGATAGAAGGGCCTCCCTTCTCCAATTGGAGTTGTTCTCCTTGGGGTCTGGGTTTTCTTGTTTCCATCCAGACTGTTGATTTTAGGGGTCAGGGGTATCTGACTTGTTCCTGCTGGAATGCATGTGTGAGTGGGCAGTCATGAGTGCGGAAGGGTATGGACCCTACTGTTGGGCCACCTTCTGTGCTATGGTCACTCCAGGCCCATGGTCCAGCCCAGCACAGCCACTGAGTAAGCCAGAGACTCAGACCTTGGCAGGGGGCCACACAGGGGCAGGACATCTCCTAAAGGGAAGAGACAGTGGTATGGGACTCCTGTCTGCACTGACCATGGGGGGTGCCAGGTGACAGGCCGCAAAGTGATCTGAAATAAGCCCTTCTGCCCTCCAGGCCACTCCTGTGGCCCAGCTGGGTCTTCCAGGGGTGACACTCAGCCTCTCTGACCCTCAGGGACCCAAGCTCAGTTTGGTCTGAGGGGTGTGGCTCACATCAGAGCCCAGGGCATGGGACTTAGGGCTGCCCAACATCTTTCAAAACCCCCCCAGAGAGCCTTGAATTGTGCGACAAATGTGTAGGGAAGGACTAGGCAGGACTCACCTGTTTCACAGATGGAGAAACTGAGGCCCACACCTCAGAACAGGAGGAGTCACTAGAAGTCTTGGGGAAGCAGTGGGCCTGCAGCTCCATCTCCTGAAAAGACGCATATATAACGCTGGAGAACACCACCGGCAGAGAGGCTGGATTGTCCCAGCTGAGATGCCAAAGTTCACTGGAAGTTCACTGACGGTTCCGGTGCCTGTGCCTCAGATGCACTTCCTGGGGCCGTGGGAAAACTGCAGCCTCACCTCCCATAGACTCTGAGGGCCCTGAGAGAGGGAGGAGGCTGCAGTGTCCTTTGAAGATGGAGGATATGCCACTGGCTGGGGAGGCAGTGCCGGAGGCGATGGTGGGCACCCAGCAGAGGGCCACTGAGGAAGAGGGGCCCAGGAGGTGGGGGGTGGGGTCTTCCTACACTCACTCCTCCCTATCTTGACCCCACACTTTCACTTGCAATGTCTCTCCCATTCTCCAGGGCCTTCAATAGCTCCCACTGGCTGCCACTCAAGTCTCACTGTCTTCCCAGAGGAAGTGGCATTTTACGGGGCCTTGGAGGATGGGGAGGAGGGAGACAGCCAGCCGGGCGTGGGAAACTTATGCGCAAAGAACCAAAGTGGTGTAGTGCATGGCCAGAGAGATGGATGAAGGGTGATATGAGAACAGAGGAGAGGATGGTGCTGCCTGGGAGCTACAGACTCACCTCCCCGTAGGACTCTGTGGCCCTGGAAAGCCCCAGGAGGTGAAGAGCCCCAGCTTGGCTGCACAGCCCCTGGGGGCCTAGCTACCTGATGGTGGCTTCACTGGAAGATGTTTTTCTTTCTTACCAGCTGAAAATGAGAGGATGAGAGAGTGGGTAGTGAACATGGGCTGCAGGACAGGGAAGCCCTGTGAAGGACCCTGGCCTGCACATGCAGCAGGAGCTGGGGCTGAGACCAGGAGGAAGAAAGGCTGCAGGGGGTGGCTTGTTAGAGCTGGAGGGGCTTCCTGGCCACTGTATGCTCGGGACATGCTGCTGCCACCAGCCATTCGCAGCCTCCTATTCATAGCCCCAGACCTTGCCCAAACCAGTCCCAGCCTCTGCCCACTCGACAACATCCTGGGTTCCTTCACAACCACTCTACCATCCTGCCTTTCTGCCCTCACCGTAGGCCAGGACAAGGCCCTGTGGGAAAAGGTGTCCACGAACTGGTACTCAGGCTCACAGTCAGATGTGTGCTCTGGAGCAGGCCGTGGGGACAGAGGGACACTTCTACGTCTTGGATGGCAGAACAAGAGTCTGGCATGGGGTTTGTGCCAGATCCAAAGGCACATAGTAGCTGGGATCAGAGGACTGAGCAGCCTTGGCCAGTCCCTTCCCCTCCCTGAGCCTCAGCTTTCCTGTCTGAGCAATAGGCCGATAGCCTGTTGTGAGGCTTACCTTACCTGAGATAGTAGACACAGCTGATCCCTAGAGGCTGTGTGGATAGATGTGAGGATGAAGGAATGGATGGGTGGATGGGTGAAGGGATGGGTAGATAGATGGATGGACAGATAGACGAGTAGATGATGGATGGATGGATGGATAGATGGATGGATGGATGAGTTGGTGGATGGGCGGATGGGTAGAAGTGTGGGTGGATGATTGAGTGGGTGGACAGGTGGGTAGATGGAAGGATGGATTGATGAATAAGTAGATGCGTGAGCTGATGACTTAAGGTTTTCTAAAAATTTAGAGATAGTTGGATACTTTCATTAAGTTCAGTAGAATTTCCTGTACAACTATGTATTCCCCCAGCCCAAGGGAAGTCTATGTGAGAAATGAAAGATGCAGACTTTCCAGAGGGGAATTTAGGATTGAGCTCAACCTCTTCTGCTGTCAGTAATTACTCCAGTACTCACCTGGAGTAGTACTCAGCTGGATTCTGGAGCCAGCCCCTGCCAAGAGGGTCCCTAACTCCTTTGGACTAGGGCAAATGGCTGTGGTCAGCCTTGACCTTGGCCTTGTTACAGCAGGCCAGGCTGCAGAGAAAAGGGTGAGCAGCTGTCAGGCAATGTCCCCCAGGATGCCTAGTCACGCCTAGTAATTCCCACAGGTTAGGGCCCGCCCTGAGGTGCCTGACTCCAGCTGGCCCTGTCACTCTCGCGTGCTCCATGTCAGTCCAGTGGACTCCCCCAGGTGAAGCTTCAGAAGAGTCTTACGGCTGTGTATTCTCATCTCTCCAGTAACCTGAGGAAATAACAGCTCAAGTTGGTATGAGACAGGCTGAAGGACCACCCTGGGTGCAGCTCAGGGAGCCACCCCATCTCAGAGCCTCTGGGGGCCTGTGAAGAGCTTGCCCCTGTCTGCCCGCCCCACCTCCCCTCCAGTCCCGGCCTCCGCTCCTCACAGCCACTGCTCTTTTGTATCTCAGTCTTGCAGGAGGCCCCAGCTTTGAGTCAAGGGACACCCCATCAACTGGCAAATTATTTCATGTTTCTAATCCCCTGACACAGAGGTTCCAAATGTCCAGTCATTGCTGGGACTTCCTCCTACTGGGTGTTGGCCTTGAGGTGGCTTCTGAGCTGGATGTCTTTAGGTTGGTTGTTGCTATGGCTTGGACATTTGTCTCCTCCAAAGCTTATGTTGAAATTTGACCCCCAGTATTGGAAGTGGAGCCCAAGGGAGGTGTTTGGGTCCTAGGGAGGATCCCTGATAAATGACTTGGTCCTATCCTTAGGATAATGAGTGAGTTCTCATTCTGCTCCCAGGAGAGCTGGTTGTTTAAAAAAGCCTGGAACCCTTTCTCTCTCCCTCTTTCCCTCTCTCTTTCTCCCCCTCTCTCTCTCCTTCTCTCTCTCCCTGTCCCTCCCTCTCTCCCCTCTCTCTCTCCTTGTCTCTCCCTCTCTCCCCTCTCTCTCTCCCTCTCTCTCTTTATCCCTCTCTCTCCCCCTCTCTCTCTTCCACTGCCATCATGTGATGTCTACACATGCCAACTTCCCTCCAGCAGACTGAAACCCCCAGCAGAAGCAGATGCTGGAGCCAGGCTTCTTATACAGCCTGCAGAACTGTGAGCCAAATGACCCTCATTTCTTTATAGATTACCCAGCGTCAGGTGCCCCTTTATTGCAACAGAAACAGACAAATCAGTCAGCTCTGGTCAGAGTAGAGGGTCCCAAGGCTTGAGACCTAGGGCCTGAGGCATAAGGCTGGGGGAGGCAGGAGTCCCCTGGGGGCACATCTCAGGCATCCAATAACATGGGTAAGGCAGAACTAGACACCTGCCTTCTGGAATTCCACTCCACAGCTTCCTCCTGACTTCCTCTGCTCCAGGAAGTGGTGTGGCCTTTCCCAAGGTAGGGTCAGCTGAGCACCTCTTACCATCACTCAGGAATACAAAACACAACCAAACCACAGCTCCTAGAGCCAAAGAAACCAGAAATGCACCCTAAGAATCAAAAGGACCCCTCACCACTACCGCCACCAGCCTCATCTTGTACCATGCCACGCCTGGCTCCTGCTTCATGTGTCTTCCTACAACTTCCCAGGGCCACTGTGCATGCCCAGCCAGCACCCACACCACAGCCATCCCCTGCCCGGAAATGGCACCACCGAAGACAAGAGCCATTAGCCATGTGTGGCTAATAAAACTTAATTAAAATTCAATAAATTGAAAAACCCATTCCTAGTGTTCATGAGCACCTTGGTGAGGCAGCTGTGCATCAGATAGTTTTGACCTAGAAGGTTCCATCATCACATGCAGTTGTGGCAGATAGTCCCCCTTCACAGCTGGGCTCAGTGGCATAGGTGGAAGGACGCCCACCTGCAGCTCAGCTGGGCCAGCATCCTGGGTGTTCCCGGTCCCAGCTGTGTATTCTCATCTCTCCAGTAACCTGGAACTGCTCTGCCCCTCTTGATTGTTCATGTGGGTGGGTCGGGTGCCTGTGATCCAGGGCTCTCTGTGGGGTGACCTTGCGTCTGCAGCCTGCCCGAAAACGGGCCCCCTATTCACCTGAGGGGTGATGGACAAATGTGTTCTGCCAGGCACACTCTGCTGCCTCGAGAGGGAGAACTGCAGGGCCTCAGGGTTCAAGCCCATGGAGGCCAGCCCAGCACTGGGGCCAGTTGCCTTCACACCCATTTTACGGATGAGTGGACCAGGCTTGGAGATGCTAGTGGCTGACTCAGGTGTTGCTGAGAGTCCTGTCTCTCCTCCTAGGAGGCTCCCTGGCTGTGCCTCCAAAGGAGATCTCAGTTTGGAGCTTGGCCAAATGGGGGCTTTTAACTCGGAATGAAAAGTCCCTCCCAACTTCAGGAATGAATGCAGAGAGGAAGGAGTCTGGGCTGAGCTGCAGGCCTGGGGCCTGCTGGAGCTCCACCAGGTGCAGCCTTCAGCACAGCAGAGACTTCCCTGTACCTCTGTTTCTTTTTCTGTAACATGGAGTTAGAGTCCCAGCCCCGTTCCCTGGAAGGCAGGAGGACCTCATGGCTTGGGCTGAGGTTCCCCATGTCCTGGGAGGGGCCATGGTTGTCACCGGTTCCACATCAGGAAAGGAGATCAGCACTAATAGCCCAGAGCTCGCACGGCCCACGCCTTGCCCCTGGCCAAGGACAATGTGGATGGGAGGCCGGGCTGTGAGTAGAAGGGGACAGGTGGAGGACCCACTGCAGAGGATGTGGCAGGAGCCGAACAGGCACCCCTGCTTGCCCCCATCCTCAGCCAGGATCCGGCTTGGCACAGAGGGGGTGGGAAAGGAGGCTCTGCAGCCAGGCCAGGGTGGGGCAGCCTTCTGAGAGGCAGGAAACAGATGGGCTGGCCAGGGGTGGCCGCAGGTAACCAGCCTCTGTAGAGAGGCGGGAACTGGAAATGAGCGCCCAGTCCCAGGAGGGTCAGTGAGGCTGACCAACCCAGCCGCACCCAGGTCCCCCAGCCAGCCCAGAAGGAGCCATGAGGAGGGAGGGAGGCCTGAGGTGGGGGGCTGGGGTCTCTCCTGGCTTAGTCAAGAACATAAATGAGTCTTCTGTGCAAACTCTGGGCCACAATCAGCCTCCCCCAGCCAGACCTCCTGCCAGTTCACGGAAGCCCAGGAAGGAGGAGGGTATGTTTGGACACTGCAGCAGGACTTAAGGAGAGACAGGGGCCTTGAAGCTGCCCTGTAGGCTCAGGACAAAGGAGACTGAATGGGCTTCCCAGGTGCACCACACTGTGCTCGGCAGATCCAGGGAAGGCAGAGAAGCCTGAAGGACCTCTGCTGTGGCTGCAGGTGCAGCCAAGTCCTGCTGCTTCAGAGTGGGCCTGCCAGAGGAGAGGAAGGGAGCAAACACCCACAGAACGCCTGCCCTGAGAGGCACTTCCATAAGCATCTCCACACCTGGTTCACTCATCTGTAAAATGGGCTTCACAGCAGAGCCACGTGGTAAGGGCAGGAGGGGTAAGAGCACCTCCTGAGGCTCCTAGACCAAGGGCTGCTCCAGAAGAGCTCATGACATTTTGAAGAACTCAGGGACCCTTGCCATAGCCTTGGGGAGCCACCTGACCTTGGTTTCCTGGTCTGTGAAGTGGGACATGGCCTGGCTAAGTGTAGACCAAGAGAAGGGCCAGCCAAGAGCCAGTCTGCCTGTGGTAGCTGCTGGTGACCTGGATGAGCCCTTCCCACCTGATTCCAGCCTTGTGTGCAATAAGAGGCTGATGGCCTGATAGCCTGATAGTATGGGCCCAGCCCAGGAATGCTGGGGAAGGGAAGAATCAGGTGATGGCCCCTGCTAGGAGCTGTGCTCTGGGGAGTGTGGGCCTGCACTGGGCCAAGTCCCCTCTTGTGGGCAGCCCTTGCCCTGCTGTCATGGACACGGTGAGATAAGCATCTTTGGGAAGTACAACTCAAGAGGGGAGGGTCACAGGAACTTCCGGGAATTGGGAGGGAGGTGTCCAAGAGGAGGCCTCTGGCAGGTGCCAGCTTCCGGGTGGGCCTCCCCAGGAGGACCAGCTGGACCCTGAGCTCCTGCCTCCTTCCTCCTCAGGGCTGGCCCCCTGCCCACCCCTATCTGTGCAAATTTCCCTCTATAAGGATGTGGGACCCACCCTGCCCCAGAGTGACCTCATCCTGACTAATCCCATCTGCAGCAACCTGCTTCCAAATAAGGCCACACTCTGGGACCCTGGAGGACAAGGTTCTGACATATGAGTCTTGGGGGACACCACCCAGAGCTCAGCAGAGCTATTGGGAGGGGAGGCTTGCTTGTTTTCCAGGATGCCTGACCCTCAGGACCAAGAGGGAACAGGAGGGTCCTTGCCTGGATTCCCTGGAAAATGGATCTTATGCAGAGCTGAAGCCCTCATGGGTATAGCTCAGGCAGCAGGATTGAGGGTGTGGGAAGCAGTAGTGGGTGGTGATTGACCATGCAGATGCAGCCTCTCCAGACAATATCCATTACCAGCCACTCAGGACCAATCTGGGTGGCCACTTGGGACCCCTGCCGTCACAGTGGTAGACACAGGAGAGCAACCCACCTGTCCACCAGCCCCCGCTCATCTCCCAGGTCTTCCTAGTGATGGTGGTTCATGGGTATTCACCCACAACCTCAGAACGAGCCCTAGAATCCCTATAGGTCCAGCCAGGTCAGAGCCTGGGGAGCCATTGATGTCCCTTCCAAGGCCCTGCTGAAAACAGCCTTTATTCAGCAGGTTTCCTCCTAAACTCTAGCTGAGAGGACATCACAGGGTCAAGGGACCCTATGCAGACACAGCGGCTGCCCAGGCTGAGCCCGAGGTGGGTTGTGGAACCCTACTCTGAAACTCCCACCTACCTCTCCTTTGCATTCCTGGGGCTGAAGTTTCCCTCTGGGAACTGAAAGGAGACTAATAAGCCCTTCCTCACAGGATTCCAACAGCCAAGAGAGCTAGGGTGATGATGGACTCCTGAAGCGGCAGGGGCCCCTCCCCATCCCATCCCCCAGCTCAGAGTTACCCTTCCTTTGTCCCACTCTAACCACCCTGGAGCTGCCTCAGTTTCCTCTTCTGTCCTCTGTGACCTCCCTTGTGGTTTTGGGACTTGGAAGAGGTGTCCAGACACTGTGGGGCCCTCGTGGGCCTCATGCCTTGCAGGCAGAGTGAACATTCTTCAGCAGTCTTGGGACCACTGGCAAGGCTCTTGGCCCACAGGTGAGGACACTGAGGCACAGTGAAGGGACCTCCCTGGAGTTTTGCTCAAGAGGTGACATCAGCAGACACCCACCCAGACAAGACTCATCTCTTCCTGAACCTCCCATTAAGCACAACTACAAACCCAGGAAATAGCAGAGGCAGCTGGATGGATTCCAATTGTAACAGTGGCCTGAAGCCCAGATAGGAGAGAGGGCACAGTGGTGGGCACTGGCAGACCCCCAAAGGAAGAGGGGCCCAGGCCCAGCGATTCCTATCCCTCAGCCTAGTGAGGTGGTCTCATTACTTCCCCTGCTGGAATGGGGTCTCAGCAACACCAGGCAGCCCAGGAGCAGGGTCTCAGTACAGCAAATACCTGCCCTGGGAAGCCAAGAGACATGGTTGTTTCAATAGGGGAATTCACAGAGGTGGGCTGGCACAGAAAGTGCCCCTTGGGCAGAAACCTCCTTCCCCTACCCAGTCCCGCATGACCTGGGAACCCTCAGCCCCTCAGGAAGCACCCATGGGAGCCCCAGCCATGCCAGATCACCCCAATACTCCCACACAGCCCTACACAGCTGCAAAAAGCAAATGTTGCTGAGCTCCAGCCACAACATGGACTAGGCTCCAAGTGCTAACCTGCAGGTAGCTGCAAACTAAAAATACTTCAGTACCACTCAAAGTCTCTAAATCAGAGCCAAAGTGTCCAGGAGGCAAGCAAAAACCACCCATTATATCAAGAATTGGAGAAATGACAACTAGAATGAGGAAAGACAGTCAACTGATGTCAACACCAATACTGAACACAATGTTAGAATCTCCACAGAGAATTTAAAGTTATCATCATAAAAATGCTATCACAAGCAATTATAGTCTCTTGAAACAAATGAAACAAAAAAAGGAAAACCTCAGAAAATAAATAGAAATTATAAAAAAGAACGAAATGGAATATATAGAACTGAAAAATGCAATAACAAATTAAAACTCGCTGATCGGGCTCAATAGTAAAGTGAAGATGGCAAAGCATGGAATCCACAGGCTTGAAGACAGCCGGCGGAGTTTACCCAATAAGAGAGAAAATGGGCCAGGAAAAAAAGAGATAAGGAAAGAAAAAAATAACAGAACTTCAGTGGCCAGTGGAACAATAACAAAAGACCCATTTGATTTTCAGAAAGAGAGCAGAGGAGACTTTCAACAAATGTTGCTGGAGCAACTGGACATCCATTGGTAAAAAAATGAACATATACAAAATTTACAAAATTTTGCATAAGAAAAAATTATATTCTTATACAAAAATTAAAGTGGACCACAACTTAAATGTAAAAAGAAAATTATAAAACTTTTAGAAAAAACATATAAGAAAATCTTTGGGACTTGACCTCAACAAAGAGTCTTGAAACCAAAGTTTGAAATCTTGATATCAAGGGGAAAGTTCATAAATTGTATCCCCATTAAAATGTAAAATCTTTGCTCTGTAAAAGACCTTGTAAAGAAGATGAAAAGATATAGACTGGAGGAAAATATTCACAAGCCATATATCTGGACAAGTGTTGATATATAAAATGTATTAAAAAATCTAAGAATTCTCAAAACTCAACAGTATAAGAACAAACAATTCAAGTAAAATACGGGCAAAAATTGCAAAAGACATATCATGAAGAGGATATCCAAATGGCATTTAAGGATATTCAAAGATGCACAACATCATTAACCATCAGGGAATTGAAAATTGAAACTGTAATAAGATACAGCTAACTTGCCCGTCAGATTGGCTAAAGTATAAAATAGTAACAACACCAAATGCTGGTGAGGATGTGGAGAAACTCTCTCATCCATTGTTGATGGGAATGAAGCATGTTACAGCCACTCTGAAAAATGGTTTGGCAATTTCTTTAAAAACTGATCATGCAACTACCATATGCCTCAGCAATTGTATTCTTGGGCTTTTATTACAGGGAAATGGAATAAATATGTTCACATGAAACGTATGCATTAAATTTTATAGCTGCATTATTCATAACACCCCAAAACTGGAGACAACTTAAATGTCCTCCAACAGGTGAATGGTTAAACAAACCACAGTACACCCATTCTATGGGATACTGCTCACGCGTAACAATGAACAACCTATTGCTACATGCAGCAATGTTGATGAGTCCCTATGGGACTATGCTGAGTGAAAGCAGTCCCCACGGGTTACATGCTGTCTGATTCCACTTAATATAACATTCCAGAAATGACACAACTGCAGAATCACAGGACAGATTAGTGTGCAGGGGTTAGGGATACAAAGGAGGGGGGCTGTGCAGCTCTGAAGAGCCATGGGAGGCCTCATGGTAAAGGTCTACATCTTGACTGTGGTGGGGAGTGCAGGACTCACAACCATGATAAAACCATATGGAGCTGAAAACACACACAGGAGTGCAAAACTCAGATATTGTCAATACTCTGGTTGTTCCGCGGCACTATGATTTCACATTACTGGACATAGAGGAAAATTAAGAGCATGCTCTTTATTCTTTTTGTGTTCTTTCTTGCAACTACAAGTGGATCTACCATTATATCAATATTCAAAAAAATTATTTTTAAAATAATTGGGTTGGAAAAGACTAAAATCTCTCTGTTGACTTCCAGGAAAGAGATGGCATCATAAATGCTGCTGGTTTGGAAAACTACGACGGAATATAAGATGTGTTGTTAGAACCACCCAAGATATAGGGCTGTGAGCATTGGTGGCCAACACCCCAGCACATCCCGCAACCAGACCTGACAGGTGCTCTGCTGAGACCACCAAGCCGTTCCTCCAATTCTACCGACAGGCCCATGCCAGTGGGTTGGTCTCAAGGTTAGTGATGATCCCAACCAGCAGCAAATGCTAATAAGGAGGAAAAACACAGAAACAAACAAGCAAAAATCCAAAAGAGTACCTGCCATGTTTTGAGTTATCCAAGACCCTTGGCTATGGCCCTTCCATCCTCTGTTATCCTGGGATAGGAAACTCTTCCCAATTCAGATACGGAAACGGAGGTTTGGAGAACCTGCCTGAGGTTCAGTGCCTAAAAGGGGGAAGTCCAGCATTGAGCCCAAGTTTTCTTTGATGTTTTTAGCCCTGGGGAGGTTTGAGTTGCTTTCCCCCATATCTCTTCATTTCACTTCCTGATGAAATCAGAGTGACCTGGACATTCCTTGGGATAGCACACTGTGCCCTGTGATGGGGACAGATTGCCAAGCCAGCCAGGAGGTTGGCCTGGGAGGCAGTCCCTGCCCCGAAGAGCATCACTGGATTGGGAGTAGACAGATCGATGGCTGGGCTCCTGCAAGGTGTTGAGTCATTCGTGGGAAGACCAGACTTGGGGATGCCACATGAGAGAGCCTTGGCCTATCCCTGGCACTGCCTGGCTGGCTATTTCTAAGTAGGCAGATCACAAGAAAATGCTCTCATTTGGCTTGAACTATACACATGTGATGTTCTATTTCCTAAAAGTTAATAAAATATGAAGCAAGATGGAAGAACTTTAAGGTCTGGCTGGGTGATGAGAGACAGAGTTCATACTATTATCCTCAAGGTAAGCAGGAAAGTGTCATCCTAATATTTAAGGCTCTCCTTGTCCCATCTCCAGCTCACATGGCCCTGAAATGGCCTCTTTCATGCAGACTTCCTCTCCTGGCTGTGGGGGCTGAGTCCTGAGGGAGTCCAGGCATGAGCTGCAGCTAAACGTCCCTTGGAGGTACCATTCAGGGAGGGAGGGCCCTGGAACCTGTCCCCCTCCCCTCCCATCTCCCACCCTCCTGCAGGGAGAAAGTCTGCCAAAGGCAGGGAGCAGGGAGGGCTGATCGAGCCACACACAGGGGCCCAGTTGGCTCAGGGGGCCCATTGAGCACTTTGCAGGGAACAGGGGGTGGTTGAGTCAGGCCTCCCTGGAGTGGGGTAGGCGAAGATGTAGGAGGCTCTTCCATCCTGGGGCCTGGACTCTTTCAAGATCCTTTGGCTCCAGGATGGGGACCTTAAACGCATATCACCCAGTGGGTGAAGGCTACATCCACGGAGGAAGGCTGGAGTCAGCTGCTGGGTCATGTGATTTGAGAACTGGAAATGGCCCCACCCAAAATGCACCCAGGAGGATGGAGCCTAAAGGCCTCAAGCCTTGCCCTCATCTGCACCCTCCTTTGTCAAAGTGAAGCCCACAGGGGTCCTCAAACTTTTTAAACAGGGGGCCAGTTCACTGTCCCTCAGACTGTTGGATTGCTGGACTATAGTTTTAAAAAAAACAAACTGTGAACAAATGCCGATGCACACTGCACATATCTAAATTTGAAGTAAAAAAACAAAACGGGAACAAATGCAGTCACACCGCTTCACGTGGCCCATGGGCTGCAGTTTGAGGACCCCTGCCCCAGGGAGTGAGCTGTCACAGGTGCAGCCTGGCCAGGGGCCACTCTGGGTTCATGTTGTATAACAGGCCAGAGCGGCAACTGCTATTGCAACAATTTGGAGATGTTTGTTACAAAGTTGTAGCACCTGGAATAGCCATCTCTGGAACCCTCACTCTTCAAGCTTTCTGCCCAGGACAGAGGCCGGTGCTCCCCTCTCTAAGTGCTGGCTTCTGAGTTGGTGAGTCTGGGGCAGTTCTCCACCAGTCGAGCCCCCAAAGACCCTGCCCTGACCACAGTCACGTACACACTGGTCCCGTCTTCATTCTCTAACAGATGTTCTGTGAATGCCTATTACATGAAGCCGCCATCAGCAATAGTCCATAAAGAAGACCCAGACAGACGGGCCCCTGCCTGAAGGAGGGAGGCCCAGGAGCACATTGCATGAGGAACTGGGGTGAGGGTGTATGAACGCAAGCTCCTCCCCGAGGCCCACCACATTCCACCAGACCTGCCTCCGCCAAGCTCTCTGGCTTTATCACACACTCCCTGTCTTAGTGGGGATGACAGGCCAGTCTTTCTTGGCTCCTAGAACATGCCAGATCTAGTCCACCTCAGGGCCTTTGCACCTGCAACCCTCTCTGCTCCAAGCATATACCTTGCTTTACCAGCTCACTCCCACCTTGACTACCACCTCCTCAGAGCACTCCCCGGCCACTATTAAGCTTCTTCCCCTATCTCTGTGCTGACCTCCATTCCAGTGTCCAGCTCAGCCTGTGGGTTCTTGTTCATTTGCCTGCTTGTTTAATGGGTACAGCTCTCAATGGCTTATAAGTTTCGTGAGGCAGGAATCATATCTTCTTGGCTAAATTGCTGTAACTATGGAGAAGGATCTTGCCTGATAAATACAGAGCACCCAATAAAGAGTTGTCAGATACCAAGTGAATGAATGGATGTCTTGAAAGAGGGGAGTGACATGTTTTGATTTTTTACAAGATCTCTTGGAGAAAGGCAAACCACAGAGATGGAAAAAGACAATGGTTTCCAGGAGTTGAGGAGGGGGTAGAAAGGGATGAAGAGGTGGGTACAGAGGATATAGGGATAGAATTACTCTGTGTGATCCTGTAATGTTGAATACATCATCATTTGCTGTACAACACCACGAGTAAACTCTAAAGTAAGCATTGGGCTTTAGTTAGTAATAATGTAGCAGTACTGATTCATCAGTTGTAATAATGTACCACACTGATGCAAGGTGTCGATAATGGGGAAACTGAGTGTGTGTGTGTTTAGAGGTATATATGGGAACTCTGCTCTTTCTGCTCAATTTTTCCGCATACCTGAAATTGCTCTGAAAAATAAAATCTATTAATTTTAAAACATTTCTTGGAAATTACATGAGACAATTGTGCACTCAGTAGAATGCTAAAAATAAAAAGACAATAACAGAGGATGAGGATGTGGAGCAACAGGAACTCTCCAATACTACTGGTGGGAGCGTAAGTCAATCCAACCACTTTGGAAAACTGGCAGTATCTCAGTAATAACCACATTGTATGAGCCAAGCTTGGTGCCACAGACACTTGTGTGTATGTTCATCAGACGCCACATACAAGATGCTCCAGCACTACAGTAGAAACAACCCCAAAGCCATAAACTGAAGAAGGGATGAGTAAATTGTGACTGCCGGATCCAACAGAGACAGTACAGAGGTGAATGAACAGACTGTATGGTTCTATTTATATAAATTGCAAAAACAGTCAAAACCCAGGTGTGATGATGGAAGTGGAGGAGCCTGGAAGGAGATGGGGAAGAGGCGGGGGTGGTGGGGGTGGGGCTGGTCTCAGCGTGTGTTACCTTTGTGATGATTAATTGAGTTGCGACCTAGTGATGTGTGTGCTTTTCTGCAGGGAGGCTGTGCTTCTAGATCGTGTTTACTGAAGGAAAATGCTGAGTGTAAAAGAGATTAAAGGACCCCCAGTGAGAAGACTTAGGCCCCTCTGACTCAGACTGGATCTGCCCTGAATTCTTTCCTCAGCAGAACCGCAAACCTGGGTCAGACCTTACTTTGGTCGGGGGCACCTCTCTAGCTTTGCTCAAGTTCACTGAACCACAGCATGCCCACATCTGATATAGGGACGGAAGTCCCTTTGCTCCCTGTCTTTTGTCCAGCAGCACAGTAATGTGCTTGTCAGATTTAGGGACATTTACAATCCTTCACATGGATGGGTCCTGCCCCAGCCAGCTGGACTCTGTTTTGACTCTCGCTCACACTTGGAGTGAGGAGTGACAGGGAGCTCACCATCTCACACAGCAAGCAGCACCCCCTGCAGCAGATAGCCCGAGGCACGCAGGCCCTTTCTCACTGGAGCCTAGGGCGCCCCAAGTCTTCCCTCTGGTCTTTCCATGGCTGGGGAGCCAGGGCCCAGGTCTAGCCCCACCGCCCCACCTGCCTTGAGGTCTAGATCTGTGTTGTGTGCTTGAGCCACTGAGCCTCAAGTGCTCATCCCACCTTAGGGGTTTTCTAGCTATAATTAGGATTAAGTGTGCTCACCCATCACCCGTCTCAGCCAAGATGAGACTGTTAACTCTCTAAACATTCCGTGTGATGCCAACACCTTAGACATACATGTCGACCCATCTAAAAACCAGAAATAATTTTTTGGGGGTGGGGGGAGCTGGGGCCGGGTCTGAACCCGCTACCTCTGGTCTATGGGGCCGGCACTCTACTTCTTGAGCCACAGGTGCCCCCCAGAAATCATTTTAAAATACTGGGCCTACATACTTGAGCTTTGCACCTCTTCCACTCCACAAGCCAACATACCTTATTCTGGGCCTGTGAATTCTGACATAGTTGGTCTTCAGGGAGGGCCATTATCAATAACGAGAAGCAAAAATGGCCCAAGAGGGACGCATCTCACAGGGCTACAGAAAGAATTAAATGAGCTCATATACGGAGAGAACTTAGCACAGGTGTGATGCATGGTAAGCGCCCAGTCGCTGGGTGCTGCTGCTCACGTTCAACTCCACGTGTGCGTCAGTGGGGATGGGCGAGAGCGGTGCTGCAACAGACAGGCCTCCAAGCCTCGGTGGCTTAACACAACCAAAATCAATATTTTCCTCACTCTACCTGACTACTCTGGTGAACAAGATATTCTCCTCCGCTCAACCTCCCTCAGGGACTTAGGCTGACCCTCCACTACCTGGAATGTCACTTGTTGCCATGACAAATAGAAGTGAAAGTGACAAATAGCTCAGTTCCCAGAGGTTACACGCAGCAGAGGCATTACCACTCACATCTCATTTGGCCAAAGCAAGTCACAAGGCCAGACCCAATTTCAAGGGGAAGGAGAAGTATCATCAAAACCTGTGTCCAGCAGGTGACCTGGAACATTACTGAGTGGCCCAATGACACGCCCCCAACATGTGTGGCCCGTCTTCCTTGATCACCTGGCTCTCAACCTGCTTTGAGGCTGTTCTGAGCATGTGTGGTAGCCCTCCCCCATCCACTCCAACTCCAGCAACATCAGAGAGAAATGGGATTCTGCTGATGTGTTAATGGGGACACAGCCTGTGCACAGTTCTGTCCTGCCTCTCTTCAATGGCCAGGCTTCTGGGCTCTAGCCTCCAGCTTGCAAGCTGAATGGTGCATTAGCTGCCCTGCAGGACATAAACCCTCTGCCCCGTGAGGTACGGAGGCTCTTCCACATCCACTCATTACATGCTCACAGCCCCAGGAGGTGGGCACTGCTACTATGCCCACTTTACTGTTGAGAATCAAGACCTAAAAAGGATAAAAAAAACTTTTCCAAAGTCACATAGCATCCAATAGATCCAGGGAACACGGTGGTATCAGATGCCACAGTTCAGGCCACGACCCTTGTCCCTGTCTTGACCATGGACACCTAGTGCTGGCTTTTTCTCATTAGTCCACCATCCCGGCATCCCCTCAACACCATGATTTCCCTTGGAGGCCATGGCAAGACCCTGGCTGTCGGGACCAAACCACTATTTGTGTCTCCTCTAATGACCTCAGGAAAACCTGCCAGATAGAGCACAGCACCCATTCATCCTCTTGCTATGAGTAGGGTCGTAGGGTGTATTCCAGATAAAGCTGCAGTGTCAAAAATTATCCTCAAACTTACTGTTTGAGGTCAAAACTACTGTCATAGGTCAGATATGCAGAAAGGGTTCAGCCTCTCACATGGCTATAACCATCTGAAGGCTCCACCATGCTGTCTGCCCAAGATGGGGCGCTGTCATGGCCTCCCAGCTTAGTGAGGACTTCCTCACACTATGGCACCTCAGGACAGACTGACATTCCCTGAGAGCCAGGTAGGGGCTATATGGCCCTTCTGACCCAGCCTCAGGAGTCACAGATTGTCACTTCTGCTGCTTTTTTTTTTTGTCTATAATCAAGACACTAAGATCTCCCAAATTCAAGTGGGAGGAATCAGAGCCCCTGGCAATGGGAGCTCAACAGGGTGACATTGCAGAAGGGCAGGAGTAACAGTCATTGTAGTGACTGGCTTCAGAGAACAGTCTGAAAGTGTCAACTCTAGGCCCAGCTCTGCCACACGACTGCTAAGTGACCTGCAAGCCACCTGTCTTCTCTGAGACCAGTTTACCCTTCTGTAAATGGGACTAAGGAGCCCTCCCACTGGACATCAAGGATGAAGTTAAGCTGTGACTGTGCCACTTTGGCAAGAGGTCTGTTCTTCCACAAGAGGGGCCTCCTGAGCCTGCACCCCTCACGCCCTGCTGTCCTGAGCAAAGCTGCCTTGGACTCGGCTCACTTCTGGGCCAGACTCCCCAAAGCTTTCCACTTATCACCCACCTGGCAGGAGCACTCTGCGGCACCAGGCTTTCCTGGGGCAGACAGGGTGACCCAGGGCACCCCAGTTTCCTCATGCTCCTGGAAGGCACAGGGGCCCAGCCCCAGGCATAACAAGAAGGGCTCCATTCAGTACTCTTGGGCTCCTGGGGGTCCACACAGATTGCTGCTCAGGCCTAGGAACACACTCTCTGTCCCATGAAAGGCAGTCAGTGCTTGGACAGCAGACACTGGACTCTGGACTCTGGCAGCAGATCCTACAGGTTGTGGCCTCGAGAGGCCCAGCTCGCTGAGTAGAGAGGACACTGCTCTCACTTGGAGTCTGTGATCTGTCCACCCTTGTGCTTGACGCCTGCTGGATGCATGGCAAAGACATGACTTCAGCAGCCTCTCAGAGTCACAGGTGTCATTCACCCACATAGCTCTGGCCACATGCTGGCCACATACCTGTATGTGGTCCCAGCACAGGCAAGAGCGGGGGCCTGAGTCACATCTGGGGGGAACCAGCCCTGGTCCTTGTTGCACCACGTCCTGCCACTCCAGCCCTAGCTGAGCTGTACACACCCAGCTCTGGGGCCATCCAGAGCAGGAAAAACTCATTTTTCACCTTCCAGTTAGACACACTGTGATTTCTGAGCCCACTCTGTGCTCCAGGCCACGCTCTTGCCCCGTCTTACAGACGAGACACAGGCCCAGAGAGGCTGGCTAACTTGTAGGGATGCCAGATTTGAGCCTGGGAAGTCCCACACTGAGTTCTTTCTCAGGAGTTTGACTTTTAGGGAAAATTGGAGAAGGTTTTAAGCAAAAAGGTCAGGGATAGAACTAAGTTTCAGAAAGATGCCCTGACAGACATCTGTTGCAACACAGTCCGTGAAGACACTGTGCTGAGGGGAAAAAGCGTCACCAAAGACAGGCCCTGAATGGCTCCACTCAGGAAGGCCCTAGAGCAGTCAGATCAGAAACAGATAGTGGGGGTGGGGGGCAGGGCTTCCCCGCAAGGCCCAGGTGGTCAAGGAAGGGCTTGCAGGGAGGTGGCCCTGCCACTGAGACCCAATGACAAGGTGGCAGGCATAGACACGAAGGCCCTGAAGCAGGAAGAGCTGGGTGTGGTTGGAGCAGAGGGGAAGACACAGGGAGGAAGGGAGGGAGGCCACAAATGTGTCCTTGACCCAGTGATGAGGTCCTCACCTCTCCCCCACCACTGTCAGCCAGGTAGCCACCCTCTGAGTGCGCCTCTGAACCGGTTTGGCCAAGCTGTCTCCCCTCCCCTTCCTCCCCTCCCCTGCCTTCTCCCTTTCCTCCCCCTCCTCCCTTCCCTTCCCTTTTCCTCTCCCTCCCCTCCCCTTCCTCCACTTTTCCCTCCCTGTCTAGTCCCTCTCCCTCCCGTCTCTCTTCCCTCCTCCTCCCCTCCCCTTCTCCTCTGCAGAACCTGATATCTCAGGACCATGGCAAAGGCTGATGGTTTCTCTGGGGTATTTCTCTAACTGGGCAAGGACTTTCTGAGCCAGACTTCAGAGTGGAAATTTTTCTTCTCAAAATAGGAATTGGCTGTCCAGGAGTTAAAGATAGAATTCTGTGGCTAGACCAGGGTTGGAGTCTCTATCCAGGCTGGCCAACGGGAGGGTGGGGGCTGGCCTGGGCACTGCTCTGGCATACCCAGCCAGTGATTCCCACTGAGTCTCACCAACACCCTGTGGGCCAGGGCCAGGGTGAGCTGGGACTCAGCAGGGAGACCCAGACACCATAACCACATTGCCTGGGTGCAAAGGCTGGGGGTTTGCTATAGCCTTGGCCCACACAGATGCCTTCCAGGGGGAAGGGGCCTCAAGAAGGACCTCCGAGAGGCTGAGGGCCTGAAGGGTGGTGGTGGGCTCTCTGCAGGGCCAGATCTAGAAGCCCAGAGCAGCAGGGAAGGGGGTGGGAGAGGGTTGAGGAAGGGGGTGGGGAGGGAATGTCCCTCTCATAAAGATGGACACAGCTTCAAAGAGGCCCAGAGCTGGGACTTTTTTTTCTCTCTAGGCTTCAGTTCCTTCATTTGTGAACGTGGACGCATCTCACAGGGTTACAGAACGAATGGGGTAGCAAGTGTACCTGCCAAGGAGGGACCCCAAAGAACCTTGAAAGAGGTGGCTGAGAAATAGCAGGGGTCAGAGTGGGTCCCCCAGGCCCTCCATCCTAAGGGAGTATTGGGGCTCTCATGAGCTGGCTTATCCCCAGAGTGGGGGATCCATTCCCCCCTGCACACTGAGGATGGTTCCTGTGCTGGGGAGCCACCAGGACAGCCCTACATATGGGGGGGGCTGGGAGGGCTTTCCAGCTGCTGAGATCCTGCAGCCACCAGAGCAAAGATAGGTCTGCCCAGCCCCTGCAAAGCCAAACTCACCTTGCAGGAATGCCCACATTGGTCTGAGGGCCCAGGGGCTGGGATGGAGGGTGCAACAACCCCAGCTGCTCTCCCCAGTGCTCCAGGGAAACACCCCCAGGCCACATCTGGTGAGAGCCCAGGCCTCTCTGCCTAAGCTGGCAGCCACAGCCCAGGCCAGGTCCTGTCTCACCTCCCAGCCACGGTTCCTAGCAAGGGGGGGGGGGCAGGGTGTGTACCACCTGGGGGCTGCAGCAGGTGGGCCCCAACTGCCTGCCTGGGTGCTGCCCCTTGCTGTATCCCTCACCCTGGCTTGGCATCTGGGAGCCCCCAGAGCTCAGCCTTTGTCCCTGGGGGGCAGTGGTCATGTAAGCCTGTGGGCAAAACCAAGGTATGGTGGGTTCAGTGACAAGACCAGTGTCAGTAAACCGGGGAGCCCCTGCACAAACCGCCCCCAGTGCACAGTGTGGACATCCACAGGGGCTCGGGTAGAGGCAGCCCCTTCTCTATGCCTGTCTCTGTTGGCAGAACTCTGCATCCAATGGTGGGGAAATCGAGGCTCACAGAAGATGCTCCAGCCCCAAAGTCACAGCTAGGGGTGAGCACTCAAACCCAGATCCGGCCTCAAACCTCAACCCTGAGCGAATCTTCTGTAGGTCCAGGCCAGTGCGTGTGCCAAGCGGGGGACACACCCGGAGGGGCTGAGGAAGAGGAGAGAAGGTTCCAGCTGGGCAAGCCATCCCCTAGCCAGGTGCCTTCCCTCCCCCTGTCTGTTAAAAGTGCAGGTTAGCCTTTAACACTGGGGAAGGGGGTGACTTGTCACCTTTGCCAGTCTCCAAGGTGCAATGATATCTCAAGCTGCAGTGATGTCCCTGGGAGCAGACTAGGGGAGAGGCAGGGCAGGTCCACAGGTGCTGCGTTTCCACCACACAGGTGCACACAGATGGGGGTTTGCAGACTACCACCCAAGGCCAAGTCCAGTCCAAGGCCAAGTCTGGACTGTAAGGTTTAATTGGAACACAGCAATGCTCATTTGTTTAAGTATTATCCGTGGCCTTTTCTCACGGACAATTACAGAGTTGAATAGTTGTGGGGGATTTCAAAGCCCAAAATATTGGCTTTGAATAACTATCTGGCCCTTTGCAGGGAAGGTTTACTGACCTACAGGATGCATCATAGCAAAATGTAGCAAAATAATTAGGAAGTAATGTTTTAAGGAATTATTACATTAAAAAAAAACAACTTTACTGAGGTATAATTGCCATAAAATAAACTGTGCATATTTAAAGTGTAAAATTAATAAGTTTGCCATATATGTGTATGTATACTTATGAAACCACCACACAAAATAATGAACTTACCCATGATCCTGTGTTATGTTAGTCTCCATTCTCTAGAATTTTATGCAAACAGTATCATAGAATATGAAATCTTTTCTGTCTGGCTTCTTTTACCCACTATAATTATTTCAATGCCCCTAGGTGGCTGTGTGTATCATTTATGGCTGAGTACCTTTCCACTACACGAACATATTAGAATGTGTTTATACATTCACTTGTGCTTTTTTTTTTTTTTTTTAGTTACTTCCAATTTCAAACTATTACCAATATACTGTGAATATTGTGTATGAATATATGTCTTCGTTTTTCTTGGGTGAGTATCTAGGACTGGAATCACTGGATCACAGAGTATATGTACATTTAGGTTTTTTAGAAATCACCAAACTTCCCCAAAGTAGTTCTGGTGGAGTTTTGTTTGTTTGTTGTTTTTACATTTTTACCAACAATGTGTGGGAGTTCTAGTTCCTCCACTTAATATGGTTGGACTTTAGAATTTCAACCATTCTAATAAATACGTATAATGTATCTCATTATGGCTTTAATTTTTATTTATTTACAGGTGCCTGCCGCAACACCCAGCTAATTTTTTTTTTACTTTCAGGACAGATGAGGTCTTGCTCTTGCTCAGGGTGGTCTGGAACTTCTGAGCTCTGGTTATCTACTCACCTTGGCCTCCCAGAGCGTTAGGATTCCAGGTATAAGCCACCACCCCATGCCTAATTTTAATTTTTCTAATAACAATGATGTGTTTTCACGTCTTTTCATGTGTTTATTTGCCATTCCTATATCTTCTTTTCTATTGGGCTGTTTGTATGTGTATTATCAGGTTTTGAGATTTTGAATATTCTGAAAACAAGTACTTTATCAGATACATGCTTTGCAAAGATTTTTTTTTTTTTTTACAAGATGTGACTTGCCTTCTTACTCTCTTAACAGAACCATTAGAAGAGCAGAAGTTTCTCCTTTTTTTTTTTTTTTTTTTTTTTTTTGTTTGTTTGTTTTGAGACAGAGTCTCATTATGTTGCCCTTGGTAGAGTACCATGGCATCACAGCTCACAACAACCTGAAACTGTTGGGCTTAAGCGATTCTCTTGCAGGTGCCCGCTACAATGCCCAGCTAGTTTTTTTGAGGTTGTTGCAATTGTCATTGTTTAGCTGTCCTGGGCTGGATTCGAACCCTCCAGCCTTGGTGCATGTAGCCAGCGCCGTAGCCACTATGCTACGGGTACCAAGCCAGAAGTTTCTACTTTTGACAAAATCAACTTGTCAAATTTTACTTTGTATGCATTCTGCTTTTGATGACATATCTAAAAAAATCTGTGCCTAACCCAAGATCACAAAGCTTTTTTCCTTAGAAGTTTTAAAGCTTTAGGTCCATAATCTATTTTGAGTTACTTTTGTATATGATATAATATATGGCTCAGTTATTTTATAAGGTGTCTTATTTAAATAGGTGTCTTACTGCCCCAGCATCATTCGCTTTAAGATTATCCTTTCTTCATAGAATTACCTTTTCATCCTTGTTGATAATCAGTTGCGAGTCTATTTCTGGACTTCATTCTGTTCCCTGAATCTGTTTGTCTATCTTGACACACCTTCTTGATTACTGTAGCTTTATAGTAAGTTTTGAAACTATGTAACATTAGAGTTCCAGCTTTGTCAAAGTTGAGCTTTTCCAGGTCCGTTATATAGTTTCACATGAATTTAGGAAGGTTTTGACTTTGCCAGTTTAATGCCTTTAATAGATACACAGCTATTTAGGTTATCTATGTCTTCTTGAGTGAGATTTGGTCATTTGTGTCCTTCAAAGAATGTGTCCATTTCATCTAAGTTGTTGAATTTATTGGCATAAGGCTGTTCATATAATTCCTAATATCCTTTTTAATCTCTCCAGAATCTACAATTATGTCTCCTCTCATTTTTGATAGTGGTATTTTGTGCCTTTCTCTTTTCTGATCAGTTTATCTAGTTTATCTTTTGCTAGTAGATTATCTAACAATTTATATCTTAACATTAATTTTACTTCAAATTCATATTAACTTATTTCCAGTAGGATATAGAAGTTTTACTCCCATATAGCTTCATTTCTCTTTTTTCTGCTATTATTGTTACACTTATGCTCAAAAATACATTATGATTATTTCTTAAACAATGTTATGCCTTTAAAACGTGCTAAAAAAAAAAATGTATTTATCAAAGTTTACAATACATGTTACTGTTGTTGTTTGTCCTGTTCTCTTCACTCTATTCTGTGGTTCCAGGCTCCACCCAGCTTCACTTCCTTTACTCTAACATACCTTCATTTCTGTCTCCCTCCTGCAGGTGCTTATTATCAACGATAGCACATTTCTTTATGTAACAAGCCCAACAGCAAAATTTTATTCATGTTGCTTTATGCAATTGCATCCTGGATCAGTTTACAAAAGAAATGAGGGGAAAGGTGTAATGATATCATTTTTAATAATGACTTTCATTCATATTTTTTGTGTTTTGGTGGTGTGAATTTGAATTGCTGTCATTTCCTTTCTGTCTGAAAAACTCCCTTGAGTCTTTCTTGTAAGGCAGGTCTGCTAGCAATAAATGTGCTTGTTGCCTTTTGTTTGTTTACTTATAAATATCTTTACCTCCATATTTGAAAAACAATTTTCCTCAGTATGGGGTTCTGGGTTAGCAGGTTTTTCTTTCAGTGCTTTGTTCCACTGCATGTGGCCGCCATCGTCTCAGAGGAGAAGTTGGCTGTTGATTTTTATCAAGATTCCTTTGAACATGGTGAATTGTTTTTTGTCTTTCGGGATGTTTCTCTGTCTCTGGATTTCAAACTTTGAAATATGACATATGAATCTGTTTGCATTTGTCCCACTTGGAGTTTGCTGAGTATCTTGGGAGCAGATTATTATCATTCATCAAGTTTGGGAAGTTTTTAACCACAATTTTTTCAACCATTTTCCCTTATTCTTCTAGCATTTCTATCATGCAAATGCACATGTTTGTGTGCTTAATGGTAAATGGTGCCCAACATTCCTCCTTGGCTCTGTTCACTTTTCTTCATTCTTTTTTTTCTCTTTTCTTCAGGGTATAGAATCTCCCCTGGTCTATCTTTTTTTTATTATTATTATTGTTAAATCATAGCTGTGTACATTAGTGCAATCAGGGGTACAATGTGCTGGCTTCATATACATTCTGAAGTATTCTCATCAAACTGTTCGACGTAGCCTTCATGGCATTTTCTTAGTTATTGTATGTAGACATTTGTATTCTGCCTTTAGTAAGTTTTGCCTGTACCCATTCTAACATGCACGGTAGGTGTGGCCCCACCCATTACCCTCCCTCCACCCTAACCTCCCCCCTCCCTTCCCCTTCCTTGCCCCTTTCCCCATAGTCTTGTGCTATAATTGGGCTATAGCCTTCATGTGAAAGCTATAATTTAGCTTCATAGTAGGGCTGAGTACATTGGATACTTTTTCTTCCATTCCTGA
>CAUYPK010097948.1:0-19295 GCA_963574355.1 Loris lydekkerianus | reverse complement strand
ATTAAACAGGCAAAGCAGATACCCATTGTGGAGATTTGCATTTGCCTGGGGCAGAGACCAAGGGAGTAGCTCCAGCCCTGAGATATGGGCAGAAGAGCTTATATCCCTTATAGCAGAGGAAAAGCCTCTGTGATGGTGATGGAGGAAAACGCCTCCCACCCACCCATCCCTCAGAGGAGATTAATGCTGGTGTCCTTTTACTCCACAGAGAACTAGTGGAGCTTAACACTCCCTAGAAATCTGTGTAACTTCAAGCAGGAGGCTCTCCCAATACAAGGTTCAAATTTCAGACTATTGAAGGCCACCCTTAAGGTTAATTATAATAACAATAGAAGCTGATATGCTTGATCTGAGAAACTGCGGGCATCCTTGTTCCCTCCCTCATCTTACCCTTTGGGCAAATAGACTTCAATAAAATCAGAGTGGAGCAAACACTCTGGGCCATTGCAGATTCCCACAATGGGCAAGGGACCCCTGAGCTCCCACTTTTAATTCTACTCTTTCTTTACCATTGCTTCCAACTCTATATTTCTTCCATTGATTGCTGCCAATTTCCACAGGTCTCAGTGGACTCTGCTCTCGGGGCAGGATCCCAACAAACAACACATAGGGACGCCATGTCATGTCACACCTAGCTCTTTGCAAGTGCCTTGATTAAATGACACCGCCAGCTCTGGTGTATGTGGCAGGTGCCTGTAGTCCCAGCTACTTGGGAGGCTGAGGGAAAAGAATTGCTTAAGCTCAGAAGTTGGAGGTTGCTGTGAGCTGTGATGCCATGGCAGTCTACCCAGGGTGACAGCTTGAGGCTCTGTCTCCAAAAAAAAAAAAAAAAGGTCCACTCTGTACATTGGCATTCCTCTTTGTATACTCTTGTATATTTGAGAGTATTATCAGTGTACATAGCTCACATCCTTCATATTGAAGGTGACTCATTTTTCTGCCACACTTTTTTGATGTGGTGTTTGAAGTGAGGCCCAACACTAGGATACTCAGTGCAAGAACCCAGTACCTAGCACACAGAAATAGCAATCTATCTTCTTGCCTATTTTTGTCTTGCTGTTTTATTTCCTTTGAAGTCAAAAGGCTTCTTTAAAAAAAAAAAAAATAGATGGGAATTGTTTTGTTGTAATATATTTGTTTTCTGCAAATATCCATTCTGTAAGATCATAAGGACAGGCGTCCCAGAGCGTTTGCTTCTATTACTGTGCAAATCGGCTGAGAAGTGTCAAGAAAGTGCTGTTGATTTTACACGTGTGATGTGCCATGCTGAAGAGTACTATTGTAGTAACTCTGCTGTGAGGTTGGGCTACCTTCCATGATTTTTTCACTGTAAATATTTCACTTCCCTTTATCTATCCTTTATGAGCTTCTCACCTTAAGAATAAATGTGTTTGATATAAAAATAAAAAAAACAAACAGACAAAAACAAACAAACCCCAAACAGAATGACAGACAAGAATGCTGACCCTTCTCCTCAAGCAGCACGGGCCTCTCCTGGAGCAGACGATGCACGTGAGCCCTGAGCTCCAGCGGTTCCGGGAAGATATGAACCTGGATGCAGCCACCACCAGCTCCCTTCTTGTCGCCTCCAAGGACCTAAGGAGCGTCCAGCATGCAAAGAGCCATCAGGACATGCTGGAAGATCCCAGGAGATTCACCCACCTGGCCTGTGTCCTGGGTGCACCCAGCTTCTCCAGGGGCCGACATTACTGGGAGGTGGACGTGGGAGAGGTGAAGGAGTGGTCGCTGGGTGTCTGCAAGGAGGCGGTTGACAGAAGGCAGAGGGATTTGTCCTCTGGATCATCAGCATGAAGGCAGGAGCAATCTGTGCCAACTTCATCCCAGACAGTAGGATCCCTGCAAGCCCTGGACTTGAGTGTGTGGGAATTTTCCTGGATGTCGAGATGGAAGAAATCCGGTTTTTCGATGTTGGAAATGATGCCCTCGTTTATATATACAGTCCTATCTCCTCTCTGGGGCCTTTTCGTCCATTTTGCCTTCTTGATTGGTCAGGAGAAGGTGACAGTGGTGTCCTGAGAATCTGCCCTTGAGAAATTGAGCTCTTCCTAGCAGCTTTGTAGAGAAGTCAAGGAGATCTTTGGCCTAAAAGAGACCAGAATGATGGAGGACCAGACAGTGTGCTGCAGTGCCGTGAACTGTCAAATATTGTTAAGGGCATTTCGTAGACTCTGTACTGAGAATGATATAGATTTGTTTATGGCAAATATTTTAGGCTTATAGGTAAAAAACTATGAGATATTTGGGAATGTTGTGAAGCACAAGAAGCTTCTGTTTTCTAGTCTGAAATTTAGGATAATTGTATCTTTTAGTCAAATAGCTGTCATGATTAGAGACATCTCTGTAGTAACATTTCTAGCAAACAATGACTAGACAGCAGTCGGTTGTAAGTTAACTAGATACTAGATTAAGTATACTTTCAAACTACAGGCCTCTACCTAGTGGTGACTTGTGAAATCAAACCAGTGTGTGAGATCAGGATTTTTTCTAGTGAAATATAATAAGAGATAATCATTAGTGTATCATTTGTCATGGGTATTGATACTAAGATACTAGATACTAGATACAAACTGTCTTTTTTATTTTATGTTTTTTTTGGTATAATTTCTGATGACAGTCCTCTGTGGACCAACAAGAATCAGATAGAAGATGCTTTGAGAAGGCATAAAATTTCAGAGAGAGGGAAATAGGTCCTGGGGAAGACTAAGTTTCTCATTTTTATTTTTGCTGAAACCCAGTTTCTTGAGAGACAAAAAACTTTGACCAAGGCATATTGTGATGGTGATTCATATTAACTGGGAATCATCCTTTGCCCATTTCAACCATTGACCTGTTGTGTAGCTGTCAGTATACCAGGGTGTGTATGGTAGGCGTGAAGATGCCAATAGGCTTACTGAGATAATGTCAAGGTTATAAAATAGCAACAGATTCAGCAACTTCTGGAATCAATTATATAAAGAAGGAAACGACTGTTCTGAAGACTAGATCCCTGTGCTGCTTAACAGATGTAGATTCACTTACAAAACCCCTCTGCGTTTTCTGAGATGAAAGGCCATCTCCCAGCCAGCCCAAACTTCAGACCACTGTTACATTTTGATTTGTAAGAACTGTTTACCAGCCATATTAATTCATTAACGTGTATTCATCATAAATTTGTATTTAAAGTTGTTTTTGGATTTGTTATTAGTGTTATTTGCACTTTCTTGCAATTAAATTTATAAAATGTCTGATGCTCTCCTGAGTATTCTGTTTGGTCCTCCTGTCACATCCTGTCTCAGTTGGTGCCCCTCTTCCCCCAGCACGTCCACGTCATCTCAGACTGATTTCCCACCCGCCTCCTACAGTCTCAGGATGGCTCCTTTTTCAAGGCTTCAGAGATTTGAAAAATCTCTAGTGTGGGACTTTTTTTCCCCCTGATATGACATGGGCACCAAAGGGCTGGGTCTAGGTATGTTCTACCCTTTGACTTCCTCCCATAGAGACTCAAAATGGTCACCTTCCTTGTCCTTCCAACTCCACTGGGGAGGGAGACAGCAATCCTCCCCTTCTTGTTTCCTTTTAATCTTTACCATTTTATTTGAAGAAAGTCCTTGCCCTCCCCTGTCCTGGGCGGCGTGGAGGACACCCTCATCTACCCGAATAGGTCTTTGTAATGTTGAAACAGAAGTTCTCTAAGGCAATGCCCATGACAAATGATACACTAATAATTATCTCTTATTATATTTCACTAGAAAAAATCCTGATCTCACACACTGGTTTGATTTCACAGCTCACCAGTAGGTTGAGGCCTGTAGTTTAAAAACTTGCAGAAGCTGTGGGTTTCTTGACTCCCTACCTTGAATGCTAAGGGGAGGGCAGCCTCAGTTTCTCTGGGACCAGGGTTAAGAGCTTGTGTTACATTGGCATGTTGAGCTTTTCTCCAGGGCTCTTTGTTTCTTTTCTTTTTCCTTTTTTTTTTTTTTGAGAAAGAGTCTCACTTTGTCGCCCTTACTGGAGTACTGTGGTGTCACAGCTCACAGCAACTTCCAGCTCTTGGACTTAGGTGATTCTCTTGTCTCAGCCTCCCAAGTAGCTGGGACTACAGGCGCCTGTCACAATGCCTGGCTATTTTTTGGTTGCAGTTTGGCCGGGGCTGGATTTGAACCCACCACCCTTGGTATATGGGGCCTGTGCCCTACCCACTGAGCCACAGGCACTGCAGGGCTCTTTGTTTCAAGGATCTTTCCTTGTAGACATTTAGGCCCCAGCCTTCCCTTCATTTCTCAAACATTAGGGGAAAGTGTCCGTGCTCAGTGATTGGCCTGGTTCCTTTCTCTCTTCTGATTAAATTACTGAGGCTCTGGGAGTTGGGTTCCATACTCAACCTGTGGTAGAATCAGTATTTAGCAAAATTGTTCTCCCCAACTCACTTTCATCTCAGTTTGCTATGCACCAAATCAGAGGCAGGCACCTGTCCACATGTCTCATCTGCTTTTTTTTTTTTTTTTTTTGTGAACAGAATGTCCCCTGTTGCCCTGGGTAGAGAGCAATGGTGTCATAGCTCACAGCCAAAGTCTTAGGCTCAAGTGATCCTCCTGCCTCAGCCTCCCATGTAGCTGGGTCTACAGCTGCCTGCCCTGACCTCCAGCTAGTTTTTGTAGTTCAGTAGAGACGGGATCTCCCTCTTGCTCACGCTTGTCTCCATCTCTGGAGCTCCAGGGACCCTCCTGCCTCAGACTCCCAGTGTGCTAGGATCACATGAGCCCCTGGGCCCGCCCACCTGTCTCTCTGCAGGGGCTGCCGCCTGACCCCTTGTCTCCCTCTTGCCTTCCCAGAACTCCTGGCCCTGTCACATCAGTCAGGTGGCTCCTGTCCTAAACCCTGCAAACCTGGACAGGGCCACGCGGAGCAAGTCCTCTCAGTTGCTGCCTCCTGCGCTCTCTCCTTCCGTCCTTACCAGGCCCACTAGCTTCTTTCCCTGATGGAACCTGGATTCTGGGGACTCAAACCTGATGTTTTTGACTTGTAGCTGTGTGAGCATGGACAAGTTATTTAGCTTCTGTCCTCAGTTTCCTAACTAATAAGGGGGGGGGGGTGGATGAAAAACAAGCCCAACATTTAAGCAGGTTGTGAGGAAGAAATAAAATAATTCTTGTGAGGATTAAATAAAATAGATAACATTGATTACTTAACTCAGGCCTTGTTAACAGCGCATAGAAGAATGTGCTGACACTTCATTTATTTTTCTTTTTGCGACCAAGTCTCACTCTATTGTCCCAGGCTAGATTCCCGTGGAGTCATAGCTCACAGCAATCACAAACCTTTGTGCTCAAGTGAGCCTCTCACCTCAGTCTTCTCAGCAGGCACCCACCAGAACTCCTGGATAGTTTTTCTATTATCTATTTCCTATTTTCTATCTATAGTAGTAGCAACAGGGGTCTCATTGTTTCTCAGGCTGGTCCTGAACTCCTAAGCTCCATTCATGGGCTCACCATGACTTTAGCTAACCAGAGTGGTAGGATTATAGGTGTGAGCCACATGCTGACAAGGTATTTCTTCACAATTGTTAAGATCATGTATTCTTATTTTTGGTTAAGTGTGAGGTTGGCTATTATTTCCACATACTCTTCATCAAGATACAAATACACATTTTGAAATGCTTTAAACATCATCAGGAACAAGTTTTACATATTGACCATTTTTGTTTTTGCTAACGATATGACTGTTTGATCTCCCTGATGGACCGATATAAGCAACCAGCCCTGTCGTCATTCCTCCCTCCCTCCTCCCTCCTTGTCCTGTTCTCTCCCTTCTACCCACCCTCCAGCCTCCCCTTCCCCCTACAAACTGTAGTGTGGAGGTGTATGTGTCCAGAGAAGCTTCACTGAATGCTGGTGGTAGAGGTGGGGTCAGTCTGGGAACAGGACTCAGGCTGCCTCAAAAAGCAATAGTAGTGTGGAAATAGTTTACAATTCTCAATCCTAATTTGCAAAATATGATAAAGTGTGTTATTACAGAATCCCCCACTTCCCCTCCGCAGTCATTTTCAAATTTTACCTTTCCCGTCCTCCATCCATCATAGTCTCATTTGGAATTCCCTAAAAAAAAAAAAAAAAAAAAACTCATCAAATCACCCTCTGCTCTTTTGTTGCTTCTTCCTCTTCCACAGTCTCCTCCCAGGGAGTATTCTCAGTAGGCATGTTCCCTCTGCTTTAGTTATCGTGACTGGCCAGGACTAAAACTGGGTGAAGATGGGACAGGAGGAGCCTATGGAGATCCCAGAGAGGAGCTAAGGGGAGAGCTCTGCCCAGCTCCAAAGAACACTAGCCAGGTGCCGTGAACCAAGGTGTTGGTGGTGCCCAACCCTTTCCACCTGGACAATGAAAGGACAAGGAAAAACTTAAACCTCAAGTTCTCTAGATATGGGAGGGAAGCAGTCCCCGCCACTCCTGAGATGTAGTGGATTTGAGTATTTTTCTTTGGCCACGAAGACCAAGAGAACCAAAGCAGGCTGAACAGTGGTTCTCAAGTGTAGCTTCACATTGGAATCAGCTGGAGAGCTGTCAGACATTTCCAAGACCAAAACCACACCCTACCCCAAACCAATCAGAATCTCTGTAGCTAGGGACGGGATAGTGGTATGTCTAAGTGATTATCAAGTGAAGTGCAGCTATAAGCCAGGTGTGGTGGCTCACGCCTGTAATCCTCTCACTCCAGGGGTCCCGGCAGGTAGATTGACTGAGATTATGGGTTCCAGACCACCCTGAGTCAAAGAGACACCTTGTCTCTAAAAATAGCCAGGTGTCACAGTGGGCACCTGTAGTCCCAACTACGTAAGAGGCTGAGGCAAAAGAATAGCTTAAGCTCAAGAGTTTGAGTTGCTGTGAGCTATGACACCCCAGCACTCTACCGAGGGTAACAAAGTGAGGCTCTGTTTGAAAAACAAACAATGACCAAGTGTAGCTATAGTGGAGAATCACTGGGCTAGAGTGTGGTTTCAAAACTCTATTGTGCATTAGAGTTCTCTGAATGGGATCAGGGGGTCTGGGGCAGGGCTCAGGTTTTGCATTTGTAGCAAGTTCCCAAGGTTGGTGGAGGAGCCCTACTTTGAGAGCCAGGGGATGGGAGGACACAGTGCCCCCTGATGCTGATGTCTGGGTTTATATGTGAATTTATTTTACAAAAACTTATAAGAAAAATTAAGTTTGCTGTTATAAACTTGAAACTGATTTTTTAAAAATAAGGACAACTTCAGAGATTTGAATCATCTTCATTGTTTTAATGACTATACTCACCAACTCTATTTCACTTGTTGTTGCTCAATTCTTAGTCCAGTTCCTGCCTTTAAAAAAACTGGAAGAATTGAGATCTAGAGGAAGGAGGGAGTTCAATGGTCTTAGCAGGGATGAGATCAGTGTGTTAACAAAACTCATACAGCATCATGGATATTCTTGCTGATCACCCCGACCTGAATACACACACAGTAAATGGCAAAATTTCTCACATTAATTCTGACACCCAGACCATACCCAAAAGCCTATATAAAAGTGGCTTAGGTCATGCCTTCTATGTAAAGGGCTTGCCTACAACTTGGACTTTACCTTAGAAATCACAAAAATGTAAACTAAACATTTGTTCCCAAATGTGAATCTGAAATTTAAAAAAAAAAGAGAGAAAGAACATTTTCTGTATGAAAAAAAAAAAAAAAAATGACCTGCTTATTATACTGACCCTAATCTGTGTTTTCCTTAGCACTAAGTTTTAGAACTTTCTGTAAAAAAAGCCTCTAAGCTGGGTGCAGTGGCTCATGCTTGTAATTCCAGCACTCTTGGAGCCTGAGGCTAGTAATTGCCAAAGTTTAGGAGTGGGAGAGTGGCTTGAGCAAGATGGGGGACATGTTGATACTAAAAAAAAAAAAAGAAGAACTAGCTGGTCATTTCAGCTGGTGCCTGTAGTCCCAGCTACCAAGGAGGCTCAGGCACTAGTATAGGTTGAGCCCAGGAGTTTGAGGTTGCTATCAGCTGTGATGCATAGTACTCTACACAGGGGGACAGAGTAAGACTCTGTCTCAAAATAAAGAAATAAATAAAAAATTTAAAATAAATGAAATAAAAATGGAAAGAAGTGCCTACTTTGTAGGTATTTAATTCACAGAATGGAGATAGCATCAAGGAAAAATGCAGAAAAGTGGGGCATTAGCTGAACAGAAAGACCCGAGAAAGGCGAGGTGACTCAGAGTGCAGTTCATCTCAGGGAGGGCGTGCCCCTTAGCAGCAGGACTTCACTGGCTCTCCAACCTCCTTTGTGAAGACTGTGTCTTAGATTTCCCCCACTATGACTTTTCCTGCTGCTTCTGCTCCCAATGCAGATACCATGACACTTACTGTTTATACAAGGACACTTTCAAGAGAGTAAAAAATGGTATGGTTGCCATCTTTCTTATCTTGTCCAGGAAAGACCCTCAAGAGTAGTAGAACTGCTGAGTCAAAGCACATGGACACCATTGTAGATCCCGACATGGTCCACAACTGTATGAGAGATATGAACACCACTGATTATATGGCGAGATGTGAATAGGTTTCACCAGTGTGCTTCTGTATTTGATCTCTAACACACTTTGCTTGTTCAAGTTGAATTCTGGAATTAGAGAATCTTGTTCAGATGGTAGTAGATTTTCTTATTGAATTCAAAGAGTTACCATGATATTTTGAATTTTGTGCAAAATTTTAATAACATCACTTTGTACAGAAGGGTGGGATTGATTAAGTTTTGATTGATTAGGTTTGAATGGCACAATCTTAGGGTGGGACCTATGCCCCTGAGTGGGCAGAGACTGTGTCTCAGGCACCATAAAAGGGCAGTGTATCCCAGCACAAACTCAGAGGCTACCAGGCCAGGAGCCAGAGAGCTGCAGCCTTGGGAGCTCCAAGACTTGCACTGGAAATCTCCAGGTCAAGGTCAGTTTTCTTCCTGTCAGTGTTCCACTACTCTCTTTGGCTACAATTGTTTATTTGATCCCCTTACCTTTGTACTTAGAAGAGAAAGGGCCAGTTTATCCAATGTCAGGAAACTTTCTTCACTTTTCTTTAACATTAACATCCCCATTTAAATTCATTACAGTGTGCACATACATTAGCTGGGCTATGGGGTGCATGCTTATAGTTACTTGGGAGGCTGAGGCAGGAAGATTGCTTAAGCCCAGGAGTTTGAGATTGCTATGAGCTATGAGCTATGATGCCGTGGCCACTCTCCCCAGGGCACACAGTGAGACTCTGTCTCAAACAAATAAATGAATGAATAAGTAAATGAATAAATAGAAATTTTTACATATGAACTTCATTGTATCACATGTCTTAAGTATCGCTTTAGGAAACTTTTGTTTCAACAGTACAAAGACTTATCCAGGTAGATGAGGGTGTCCTCCACCCCAGCCCAGTGACAGGAGAGGGCAAGGAGTTTCTTCAAATGAAATTGTAAGGATCAAAACAAAATAAAGGGGAGTGGAGAATCATTTGTCTCCCTCTCCCAGTGGATTGGAAAGACAAGGAAGACGGCAATTCTTGGTCTCTATGGGAGAACATCAAAGGGTAGAACATACCTAGACCCCGTCCTTTGGTGCTCATGTCATATCAGAAAAAAAAAGTCCAACACTATGGACTCTGAAACCTTGCTTTTTCTTATTGTTGGGGATTCATTGAGGATACAATAAACCAGGTTACACTGATTGCATTTGTTAGGCAAAGTCCCTCTTGCAATCGTGTCTTGCCCCCGAAAGGTGTGGCACAGACCAAGGCCCCACCCCCCTCTCTCCTTCCCTCTCTCTGCTCTTTCTTTCTCCACCCCTCCCTCCTTCTTTCTCTCTGCTCTCCCTGGACTCTGAAATCTTTAAAAAGGAGCCATCCTGAGACTGTAAGAGGAGGGTGGGAAATCAGTCTGAGATGTGGATGTGCTGGGGAAGAGGAGCACGAACTTGAGACAGGATGTGACAGGTGGACCAAACAGAATACTCATGAGGACATCACACAGTTTATACATTTATTGCAAGAAAATGTAAATTCTACTAATACAAATCCAAAAACAACTTTAAAAACAAATATATGGTTCTGGTTGGCAGGGCGCTCGACTCCCGAGAGTGGTTGCTGTGGTGGTCATGATGAGAAAGTCAGATTTTCTTACTCCCAAGGCTATTGCCAACAGGATTAAATCCAAGGGGCTTCAGAAGCTGCGTTGGTATTGCCAGCTGTGTCAGAAGCAGCTGTGTCAGAAGCAGTGCCGGGATGAGAATGGCTTTAAGTGTCATTGTATGTCTGAATCTCATCAGAGGCAACTATTACTGGCTTCAGAAAATCCTCAGCAGTTTATGGATTATTTTTCAGAGGAATTCTGAAACGACTTTCTAGAACTTCTCAGGAGATGCTTTGGCACTAAGAGAGTCCATAACAACATCGTGTACAATGAATACATCAGCCACTGAGAGCACATCCATATGAACGCCACCCAGTGGGAGACTCTGACCGACTTCACTAAGTGGCTGGGCAGAGAAGGCTTATGCAAAGTGGACAAGACACCAAAAGGGTGATACATTGAGTACCTAGACAGGGACCCAGAGACAATCCAATGGCAGCTGGAACTGGAGAGAAAGAAGAAACAGGATCTTGATGATGAAGAAAAAACTGCCAAATTTATTGAAGAGCAAGTGAGAAGAGGTCTGGAAGGGAAGGAACAGGAGGTCCCTGTTTTTATGGAATTAAGCAGAGAAAACAATGAAGAGAAAGTTACATTCAATTTGAATAAGGGAGCATGTAGTTCCTCAGGAGGAGTATTTTCAAAGTCAAGTTCTTTCGGCCTGAGCGTACTGAAGACAACAGGGAGTGCAGCATCCGTGAAATGAAAGGGATCTTCCCAGAGCTCAGCTCCGTCCAAAGAAAAGAAGAAGAAATCTGCGCTGGATGAGATCATGGAGATTGAAGAGGAGAAAAAACAAAAAACAAAAAAAACTGCCCGGACAGATTACTGGCTGCAGCCTGAAATTGTCGTAAAAATTATAACCAAAAATCTAGGTGAGAAATATCATAAGAAGAAGGGTGTTGTTAAGGAAGTAATTGACAAATATGCAGGTGTTATAAAGATGATTGATTCTGGAGACAAGCTGAAACTTGACCAGACTCACTTAGAGACAGTAATTCCAGCACCAGAAAAAAGAATTCTAGTTCTAAATGGAGGCTGCGGAGGGAATGAAGGTAACCCTAGAGTCCATTAATGAGAAGACTTTTTCAGCTACTATAGTCATTGAAACTGGTGCTTTAAAAGGACGCAGAGTTGAAGGAATTCAATATGAAGACATTTCTAAACTTGCCTGAGTTTGAAAATTTGTCAATGTCACATTAAAATCTTAAAGCATCAAATTGGTGTTCGCCAAGGCATTATGACACTACTTGGTTATGGTATTTCTTTTGTATAAAAAGAAATGGAGTTTTATTTGTATTAGTTTTTAAATGCTCCTATTAAGGAAGTGTAAGAATCCATAAAATATGAATAAGTGGAAAGAAAACAAAACAAATAAAAAAAGAAATGGAGTTTTGAAAACATTATTGTATAGTTGTTTACCTAAACTTATAGACAAATATAATAATGTCTCCTGAAGTATCAGAACTATGGAATTTTGCCCATTATTTTTGTTTCCTTGTAATATTTAAAGAATGTTATTATAAAAAAAATTTGTGATGAATACACATTAATGAGTTAACATGGTTGGTAAACAATTCTTACCAATCAAAATTTAGCAACAGTGGTCTGAAGTTTGGGCTGGCTGGGAGATGGCCTTTCATCTCAGAAAGCACAGAGGAGTTTTGCAAGTGAACCTGCATCTCCTGGGCAGATGTTCAGGGATCCAGTCTTTGGAACAGTCATTTTGTCCTTTATATAATTGATTCCAGAAGTTGCTGAATCTGTTGCTATTTTATAACCTTGACATTATCTCATTAAACCTATTGGCATCTTCACGTCTATCATACATACCCTGGTATACTGACAGCTACACAACAGGTCAATGGTTGAAATGGGCAAAGGATATTTCCCAGTTAAAATGAATCACCACTCACAATATGCCTTGGTCAAACTTCTTTGTCTCTCAGGAAACGGTTTCACAGAAAATAAAAATGAGAAACTTAGTCTTCCCCAGGACCTATTTCCCTCTCTCTGAAATTTTATGCCTTCTCAAAGCATCTCACATTGGTTCTATTTGATTCTTTGCCCACAGATAACTATCAGACATTCCACAAAAAAAGCTGTAACATAAAAAAGAGTTTCTATCCACAAAATCTAGTGTCTAGTTAACTTATAACCTATTACTCTCTATTGATGATTTACTAGAAATGTTACTACAGAGATGTCTCTAATCATGACAGCTACTTGACTGAGAGATATAATTATCCCGATTTACAGACTAGAAAACTGAGGCTTCTTCTGCTTCACGACATCCCCAAATATCTCATAGTTATTTGCCTGCAAACCTACAATATTTACCACAAACAAATCTATATCATTGCCGCTACAGAGTCTACAAACTGCACTTAACAATATTTGACAATTCTTTCCATTATAGCCTACGGTCTGGTCCTTGATCATCCTGACCTGTTCCAGACTTCTTCACAAAGCTGCTAGGAAGAGCTCAATTCCTCAAGGGCAGATTCTCAGGACACCACCGTCATCTTCTCCTGGCAGCTCAAGAAGGAAAAATGGTCGAAATGGCTCCAGCGAGGAGATAGGACTGTATATATAAATGAGGGCATCATTTCCAACATCGAAAAACCGTATTTCTTCCATCTCGACATCCAGGAAAATTCCCACACACTCAAGTCCAGGGCTTGCAGGGATCCTACTGTCTGGGATGAAGTTGGCACAGATTGCTCCTGCCTTCATGCTGATGATCCAGAAGCCATGCTCAGAGGACAAATCCCTCTGCCTTCTGTCAACCGTTTCCTTGCAGACACCCAGAGACCACTCCTTCACCTCTCCCACGTCCACCTCCCAGTAATGTCGGCCAGTGGAGAAGCTGGGTGCACCCAGGACACAGGCCAGGTGGGTGAATCTCCTGGGATCTTCCAGCATGTCCTGCTGGCTCTTTGCACGCTGGACACTCCTTAGGTCCTCGGACACATTAAGAAGGGAGCTGGCAGTGGCTGCATCCAGGCTCATATCTTCCCGGAACCGCTGGAGCTCACGGCTCATGTGCATCCTGTGCTCCAGGAGGGGCCCGTGCTGCCTGATCTGCTGGGTCAGCATACTCACCTGCCATTCTTCCATGAGACCTTTCTCTGTTGCTGCTCGGCACATGGGGCAGGTCAGTTTCGAATCCTTCCTTTCCAATGCCCAATTTTGGATGCAATCCAAACAGAAGACGTGCGCACAGGGAAAGGAGATAGGATTCTTGAACAAATCCAGGCAAACTGGGCAGGTCGCCTCTTCATACAGACTTTTGGCCATGGTCCCCGGGGGTCACTCCTTGGCAGGCAACTGAGCTGAAATGCTTTATCTGCTTCTTGGGAGTTCTTAGAAATCTTCAATACACAATCTGATCCTCTATATCAGGATGTAGCTAGATCCAATACAAAAATTAGGTTATATAAATATTCATGTCTTTTGTGTAGGAAGTGACACTAACTCACTACAGAATCTTAGTAATGTAATCATCTGTGAGAAAAACTATGAAATCTATCTAAAATCTAGGCAAGCACAAGAGACAGGACAGCTTACTTATCTGCAGACCTCTAGATGATGTGTTTGCTGGGCCCAGTGCTTCTTATAGGAGCTGATCCCAGCTGGGTCTTTAACAGAATCTGGGCCCGAGGTCACTGTCCTAATCCATATTTCTTTGAACCTGCAGTTCAAGAAAAAGATTATCAACGTCTAAATCCAATCATAAAGGTAAACCCAGTTCTGCCGGAGTCATCACAGAAAAGCGACTAAGGGACCCACAGAATTTCAAAGAAAAGAACACATGTGACTGAAACCTGTAAACTCCACTATAAAGTGAATGAGATGCCCGGAATAGAATCATTTTGAAGGACAAAGTATCATTGGATGAAATGCTTTCATGCACTCTGAGAGAAATAATCAAGCCTCAAGCCAACATGCATACAAATGTTATAATCATTGTCATTAACTTGTCTCAAATAATCTGCACCTGGTTAGCACCAGTATCTCAGTGGTTAGGGTGCAGGCCTCATGCACTGGGGCTGGTGGGATAGAACCCAGCCCAGGTTCTATCAACAATGCTAAACAATAACAACTGCAACACAAAAATAGCCGGCCATTGTGGCAGGCTCCTGGAGAGGCTGAGGCAAGAGAATCACTTAAGCCCAAGAATTTGAGGTTGCTGTGAGCTGTGATGCCATGGCACTCTACTGAGGGTGACATAGTAAGACTCTGTCTCAAAAATAAAAAATGAAAACTAAACAAAAATTCTGCACCTGAACCTGAACCAGAAAGATGCTCCTCACAAGGAAGAGCCCCTCCCATACCCCACCTGCTCCCGAAGCTTCATAACCCCTGGGGCCCCCAGAAGCCTCCTGGTTACCGTTCTTTTATGGCAAATCTGACATGGGGCTTGAAAACTAAATGAGGTTGCTATCTCACCTTGGAAGGTATGTAAGAAAACAAGTTTTTAAAAGGAAATTTCTACATTTATAGCATGTTCTTCCTTTGAATGTAAGGACGAAATTATGGATCTCCAGTGATCAGAAACAATGTAATGACTCAGTTAAGGATAATACAACTATCACAAGTGGTACATATATTTAGCTGAAAACTCAAAAAAGTCTTGAAGATACAAGATTAGAAAGTAATAAGAAATAATTGTTAAAATTGGCACCTACATGGCAGTAGAAAACATTAAAACACAGGCATGTATGTAAAGTTCATATGTAAAAATTTGTATTCATTTACTTATTCATTTATTTGTTTTTGATAGAGTCTCGCTCTGTGCCCTGGATAGAGTAGCCGTGGCATCACAGCTCACAGCAACCTCAAACTCTTGGGTTCAAGCAATCTTCCTGCCTCAGCCTCCCAGGTAGCTATAAGCATGCACCCCATAGCCCAGCTAACAAATGTAAACATTGTAATGAATTTAAATGGGGATATTAGATGTTAGAGAAAAAAGTAAAGAAAGTTGCCTGACACGGGACAAAACTGGCCTTTTCTTCTAAAATACAAAGTTAAGGGGATCAGAAAAACAATTGCAGCCAAAGAGACAAGTGGAACACTGACAGGAAGAAAACTGACCTTGACCTGGAGATTTCCAGTGGAGAACTTGGAGATCTCAAGGCTGCAGCTCTTTGGCTTCTGGCCTGGTTGTCTAAGTTTGTGCTGGCATACACTACCCTTTTATCCTGCCTGAGACACAGTCTCCGCCCACTCAGGGGCATAGGTCCCACCCGAAGATTGTGTCATTCAAACCTAATGAATCAAACTTAACCCTGCCCTTCCATGCAAGGTGATATCATTAAAATTTTATAGTTCAAAAAAAATTTATAGTATAAAACTCAAAATATCATGGTAACTCTTTGAATTCAACAAGAAAATCTACTACCATCTGAACAAGACTCTCCAGTTTCAAAATTCAACTTGAAAAAGCAACATGTGTTAGAGATCAAATACAGAAGCACACTGGTGAAACCCATTCACATCGTGACTAATATAATCAGGGGTGTTCATATCTGTCATACAGTCATGGACTGTGTCAGGATCACAAAGAGGCTGGAGAGCCAATGAAGTCCTGCTGCTAAGGGCACGCCCTCCCTGAGATGAACTGCCCTTTCTCTGGTTCTTTCTGCTTGGCCTAGTGCCCCACGTTTCTGCATTTTTACCTGATGCTAGCTCCATTCCGTGAGTTAAATACCTATACGGCAGGCACTTTGTCCATTTTTATTCATTTATTGTCTTTATGATTTTAATTTTTTGTTTTTTGAGACAAAGTCTCAGTCATTAGCCCTAGGTAGTGCCATGGGATCAAATTTCACAGCAACCTCAAATTCCTGGTCTCAAGCTATCCTCTTGCCTTAGTTGCCTGAGTAGCTAGGACTGCAGGCGACTGCCACAATGCCTGCTTAGGTTTTCTATCTGGACAGGATAGATCTTGCTCTTTAACTCCTAAGCTTAAGAAATCCACCTTCCTCAGTCTCCCACAGTGCTGGAATTACAGGCATGAACCACTACCCTGGGCTTAGAGACTTTTTCCAACAGAAAGTTCTAAAACTCAATGATAAGGAGAACACAGATTTGGGTTCTACAGTAAACAACCTATTTTTTCTTTACAGGGAAAATGTTCTCATTTTTTATTTTTAATTTCAGATCAATATAAGGGTACAAATGTTTAGCTTACATTGATTTCATTTATAAGGTAAATTTCAAGTTGTAGTGAAGCCCTTCTCTGACAGGATGTGAACTGCCATTTTTCTATGTGCTTTGGGGTATGGTCGGGTGTCAGAATTAATGCCAGAAATTTTGTCATTTCCTGTGTGTGGATTAGGGCAAGATATCCATGATGCTGTGTGAGTTTGTTACTATACTGATCTCATCCCAGCTAACACCACTGAACTGCCTCTTTACTCTAGATCTCAAGTGTTCCAGTGTTTTTAAAGGCATGAACTGGACTAAAAAATTGAGCAACAGCAAGAGAAATACAGAGCTGGTGAGTATATGTCTTTAAAACAATGAAACAGGCTGGGTGCGGTGGCTCACGCCTGTAATCCTTGCACTCTGGGAGGCCGAAGTGGGTAGAGTGTCTGAGCTCTAAGCCTAAGCAAGAGGCAGGCCCTGTGGTGGGCATCTGTAGTCCTCTCTGCTACTCGGGAGCCCCAGAGTTTGAGGTTGCTACAAGCTATGACATCATGGGACTCTACCTTGGGTGACAAAGTGAGACTCTGTCGCAAAACAAACAAAAGGAACATTTTCAAACATTTAAAGTTGTTGATTTTTCTTCTTTTTGAAAAAATTAGTTTCAAGTTTATAACAGCAAACTTAATTTGTCTTATAAATTTTTGTAAAATAAATTTGCATATAAACCCACACATCAGCATCAGAGGCTACTGGGTCCTCTCATCCACTGGCTCTCAAAGTGTGGCTCCTCCACCATACCTTGGGAACTTGCTACAAACGCAAATCCTGGGTCCTCCCCAGACCCACTGAACCCATCCAGGGGACTCTGGAACTCAGTAAAGCTTTGGAACAACACTCCAGTCCGGTGATTCTCCACCATAGCTGCACTTTGGAATCACCTAGACATACCACTGCCTGGGCCCTAGCCACAGACATTCTGATTGGATTGGGGTAGGGTGTGCTTTTGGTCTTTAAAATGTCTGAAAGCTCTCCAGCTGATTCCAACGTGAAGCTACTATTATAGAATTAAAAATTACGGTTGCAGACTGCTTTCATTTTCTTAATCTTCATGGCCAAGTAAACATCAACTACATCTCAAGAGTGGCGGGGAACTGCTTCCCTCCCCAAACCTGGAGAGCTTGAGCTTGAGGTTTAAGTTTTTGCTTCTCCTTTCATGTGCCAGGTGGAAAGGGTTGAGCACCACTTACATCTTGGTTCACAGAACCAGCTCGTGTACTTTGGAGCTGGGCAGAGCTCTTGCCTTCGCTCTTCTCTGGGATCTCTATAGGCTCCTACTGTCCCCTCTCCACCCAGTTTTAGTCCTGGCCAGTCAATTAAAGCAGAAGGAATGTACCTACTGGGAGCACTCCTGGGAAGGAGACTGTGGAAGAGGCAGATGCAACAAAAGAGTGGAGGGTGAGCAATGATTTTATGAGGAGATATTTTTCAGGGAATCCCAAATGAGAATAAGATGGATGGAGGCCGGGAAAGGTAAAATTTGAAAATGACATTGGAGGGGAAGTGGGGGAATCCTATAATGCTACATAATTGTATTTTGCAAATTAAGATTAAGAATTGTAATCTATTTCCACACCACTATTGCTTTTTGAGGCAGCCTGAGTTCTGTTTCCAGACTGACCCCACCTCTACCACCAGCATTCAGTGAAGCTTCCTGTGTATGTACACCTCGACACTATAGTTTGTAGGGCGTAGGGGAGGCTGGAGGGTGGGTAGAAGGGAGAGAACAGGACAGGGAGTGAGGAGGGAGGAAGGAATGACAACAGGGCTGGTTGCTTGTATCAGTCCATCAGGGATAACAAATAGTTGTATCATTAGCAAAAACAAAAATGGTCAATATGCAAACTTCCTGATGACTGTGAAAGCATTTCAAAAATTATATTCATATCTTGACAAAGAGTATGTTGAATTAATAGCCAACCTCACACTTAACCAGAAATAACAAAAGAGGATATTAATAATCGGCAACAAATAGCTTGTCAGCATATGGCTCACACCTATAATCCTAGCACTCTGGATTGCTAAGGCCAAGGCAAGCCCTTTGCTTGAGGTCAGAAGTTGAGGACCAGCCTGAGAAAGAATGAGACCCCTGTGACTACTGCAAATAGAAAAACTATCCAGGAGTTGGGGTGGATGCCTGTAGACCCAGCAACAGGGAAGGTGAAGGTGAGAGGATCACTTGAGCCCAGGAGTTTGAGATTGCTGTGAGCTATGACTCCATGGGAATCTAGACTGGGGCAACAGACTGAGACTTGGTCGCAAAAAATAATTATAATAATGATAAAGTGTCAGCACATTCTCTGTGCTATTAACAAGTCCCACATTAAATAATCAATGTTATCTATTTTATTTTATCCTCATGAGAATTATTTGATTTGTTCCTCACAACCTGCTTACATGTTGGGCTTATTTCCATCCCTCTTTACTAGGTAGGGAACTGAGGACAGAAGCTAAATAACTTGACCATGCTCACAAAGCTACAAGTCAAAAACATCAGATTTGAGTCCCCAGAATCCAGGTTCCATCAGGGAAAGAAGCTAGTGGGCCTGGTAAGGACGGAAGGAGAGAGCGCAGGAGGCAGCAACTGAGAGGACTTCCTCCACGTGGCCCTGTCCAGGTTTGCAGGGTTTAGGACAGCAGCCAGCAGACTGATGTGACAGGGCCAGGAGTTCTGGGAAGGCAAGAGGGAGACAAGGAGTCAGGAGGCAGCCCCTGCAGAGAGACAGGTGGGCGGGCCAGGGGACTCATGTGATCCTAGCACGCTGGGAGTCTGAGGCAGGAGGGTCCCTGGAGCTCCAGAGATGGAGACAAGCGTGAGCAAGAGGGAGACCTTGTCTCTACTAAACTACAAAAACTAGCTGGAGGTCAGGGCAGACAGCTGTAAACCCAGCTACATGGGAGGC
>CAUYPK010097945.1:0-17629 GCA_963574355.1 Loris lydekkerianus | reverse complement strand
TGTGAGAGGCGAAACTTACTAAAGGCAGAATACAAATGCCTACATATGTAACTAAGAAAATGCCATGAAGGCCACGTTGAAAATATTTCAGATGTATATGATATTTCAGATGAAAATATTTCAGATGAAAATATTTCAGATTGTATATGAAACCCGCACATTGTACCCCTTGATTGCACTACTGTACACAGCTATGATTTAACAATAAAAATAAATAAAATAAAATAAAATAAAATAAAATAAAATAAAATGAATGTTATGTTACATAGCAGCTAGTGTTAATATATCGAAGGATTAATATTAAATAAAGTGAAATTGCTATTTTGGAAATGAGAGCTGCACTCCAATAGATACTACACTCTACTTTGCACCTTAGGTTACGTAGACTTTGTACCATTCCCTGACAAGATGAGCTAAAGTTCTTCTTTCTTTCTTTCTTTTTTTTTTTTGAGGCAGAATCTCACTTTCTTGCCCTTGGTAGAGTGCTATAATGTCATAGCTCACAGCAACCTCAAATCTTGGGCTCCAGCAATTCTTTTACCCGAACCTCTGAAGTAGCTGGGACTACAGGTGTCTGCCATAATGCCTGGATGTTTTTTTAGAGATGAGGGTCTCACTCTCAGGCTGGTCTTGAACTCATGAGCTCAAGCCAACCACACACCTCAGCTCCCCAGAGTGCTCAGATTACAGGCGTGAGCCACCGCTTCCCCAGGCGATAACGTTCTTAAAGTCTGACTAGTATAGGAATGTTATCATTTTCTTCTTTTCTTCTGTTTTAATAGATATATTTACATGTAATTCACTGTACACATAACATACCTGTTTAAAGTATGTAGCACAATTTTAAAAAGTCAAATTTACAGAAACATGCAACCGCTAGCAACATCTAATTTTAGAAAATTTTTGTTATTCCCTAAGGAAGTTGCAGCCTAAGGCAACCAATTATCTGCTTTTTGTCTCAGTATAATCATCTATTCTGGACTATTCCTATACATGGAGTTATAATACAGGTAGTCTGGGGATTTTTATAAGTTAATATTTCCAAGATTGATTCGTTGTTGTAGAATATGTGGGTTCTTTATTTTTTTTCCTATTGCCAAAAATATTCAATTGTATAGATGATGTACAATATTTTGTTAACTTTTTTTTATCACTTTATGGACATTTGGATTATTTTCCCTTCTTTGATTTTTATCAATATGTTGACATTAATATTTGTGTACAAGTTTTTTTGTGTTTTTTATGTCTTCTGCGTGTATCTAGCAGTAAAACTATTGACTCTTACATGATAGTTCCATGTTTAACATTTAAAAGACCTGTCAAATGATTTTTCAAAATTAACTATTTTTATATTGCTACTAGTAGTGTTCATTTATGAGGGTTCATATTTCTACAAATCTTTCTCAAAATTTGATTATAGTCATTTTTATGGGTATTGAGTCTTCTGTCATTCTGGTTTTAATTTGTATTGTTCTAATGGCTAATAAATAACGTTTTTATTTGCTGATTGGTCATTTGTATATTTTCTTTGAAGAAATGTTCTATTGAGAACTGTTCTCATTTTTAAAAATGCTTTATGTGTGTATTGTTGCGTTTTAGGTGTTTTTATGTATTCTGGATATGAACATTTTGTGAGATATAGGATATGCAAATATTTTCTCCTACTCTATGAGCTTTTACTTGATAGCTATTCTAGTGGATTAAAATTGTATCTCATTGCCATTTAGATTTGTGTTCTCTGATGATGTTGAGATGCCTTCATGTGCTTATTTGACATTTGTATAACTTATTTGAGAAAATATATAATAAAAACTTTGCTCATCTCAAAAAAAAATGCCTTTTAATATTGAGTTGTAAGAGCTAGATAGGTAGGTAGGTAGATAGATAGATACAGTACTTTGTCTGATATATGATTTGTAAGTATTTTCTCCCATTCTGTTGATTCTCTTTTCGCTTTCTTGATGGTATCATACGAAGCACACACTTTTTTAATTTTAATGAAATTCAACGTATTAATTTGTTTTTTGTTTTTTAAATACTTTTTATATCATATCTAAGAAACAATTGTCTAACCCTGGGTTTCACAGATTTAGTCCTGTGTTCCTTCCACACATTGCACAGTTTTAGCTTGTGCATTAGGCTTAATCCACTATAAACTCATTCTTGGGTTAGGCTGCATGGTAAGGTTACAACTCATTCTTTAGTGTGTGAATATCTAGTTGTCTTTGCACCATTTGTTAAAAACACTATCTTTCTTCATTGAATTTCCTACATACCATTGACCATAAATTTGAGTGCTTATTTCAGAAACTCAGTTCTATTTTGTTATCTCCATATGTCTATCCTTATGCCAGTACTTCACCGTCTTGATTGCTGTAGCTTTGTAGTAAATTTTGAAACTGGGTGATATGAGTAGTCTTTCAAATTTGTTCTATTTTTAAATAATTGTGTGGTCTCTTTTGTTTTCATTAATTTTTCCATAAGAATTTTAGGGTAAGCTTGCCAATATGCATGCGCATGTACGCGCAGGTGCACACACACACACACACACACACACACACACACACACAAGAACCCTGCCTATTTGGGAATTGTAGAGTGATTACGTTGACCACGTAGACCAATTTTGACAGTATTGCCATGTTAACATTAAGTCTTATTATTCATAAACAGGGATATTTTTAGAATTTTAAAATATTTCTATAATACAATGTTTGTAGAAATGTTTTCTAGCTTTCAGTGTATACGTTTTGCATTTCCTTTGTTAAATGTACGTATTCCAAAATTGTATCATATGATGTTATTGTTAATACAATTGTTTTCTTATTTTATTTTCATATTATTCATTGCTAGTCTATTAAAATGTACATGGTTTTGTTTATTGATCTTGTATCTTGCCACATTGTTGAAACTATTTGATTGTAGTAATAGATGTTTGACCTATTTCTTGGGATATTCTAAATATAGTATATTTTAATCTGTAATGACAAAGTTTTACTTTATTTTTAAAATTTTAGAATATTAGGGGTTACACATGTAAATAGGGCACAGAAGTATACCCTTCACCCACATAGTGTTCACTGTATCCAATTGCTGTGGATTTACCCGTTCCTTCCTGCGTCCTCCGACCAGCTTGAGTTTTCATTGAGATTTAATTTCCTAAGTGTGCTTTAAGTGTTGAGTAATTAGTTTCAATTTGGTATTGAATACAAGTGTTTATTTCTCCTATTTTATAAGGTTTCACTTAGAAGAATGGTTTCCAATTTCCTCCACATTGTTCAAAAAATGATACTAGAGTGTCATTTTTAATGGCTGAGTAATACTCCACAGTATGCATATACCACATTTTATTAATCCCTTCATTATTGGTGGGCGTTTGGTTGTTCCCACATCTTTTCAATTGTGTGTTGTGCTGCCATAAACATTCCAGTGCAAGTGCCCCTTTCATAAGACGACCTTTTTTCCTTGGGTATATGTCCAGCCATGGTATTGTTGGATCAAGTGGTAGGTCTGCTATCAGGTTTTTGAGGTATCTCCATACAGATTTCCACAGAGGTTGCCCTAGCTTGCAGTCCCACCAATAGTGTATAAGAGTCCCTTTCTCTCCATATTCATGCCAGCATCTGTTGTTTTGGGGACAGTGGAAAAAAACATGAACAGGATCTACTTCTCAGCTTTTCAATCTGGCAATCTTTAACCAAGCCAGTCTAGTTAATTGCCTCAACTGTTACCTCCACTAGAATATTTAATACAAATGGGATAGTCTGTCATATTAATATAGGATCTCAGAAGAAAAGCATGCAGCCTTTTCCATTAAGTACAATGTCAGCTGTGGGGTTTTCATTGATGATCTTTATCAGGTAAAGGATGCTCCCTTTCTATATTTTGTTTGTTGAATAATTTTATTATAAAAAGATGTTGGATTTTGTCAAATGGTTTCTCAGTGTATATGGAATGACCTTAAGAGGTTTTTTTTTTTTATTCTACTAATGTAATATATTAAATTGATTAATTTTTCAGGTGGTAAACCAACCTTGCAGTTCTGGGAACATGACCCTTGGTCATAGCATATAATAATTTTTATATGGTGCTAGATTCATTTTCATAATTTTTAAGGGTTTTATGTCCATATTTAAAATGTATATTTTTCTGTAGTTTTTTTTTTTTTTTTTGAAATGTCTGCTTTTAATTTCGGAATGATATGATCTCAAGTTATAGAATGGGAAGTGTCTCCTCTTTTATTTTTTAAAAGAGTTTGGAAAACATGAACAATAATTATTTAAATTTTGATAGAATTTACCAATGAAATGATTTAGGTCTTTACCATGTAGGAAGTTTTAAAATTACTCATTCAATCCCTTCTCTTGTTATGGGACTATTAAGAATATAATTGTTAATTTCTGAGTCAGTTTTGTTAGTTACATTTTTCTTGGAGTGGAGCTTTCTTTTGATTCTTCTTTCATGGTATATCTGTCCTCTCACTTTACTTTCAACCTTTTTATGCCTTAAATGTAAAAGATACCCCTCCTAATCAGCATATGGTTTTATTAGGAATTTGATCCCTCATTCTCATCTGCTTTTTCATCAGATTAGTAAATATATTTATACTTGATGTTTGTTCTGATAAGTTAGGGATTGAACCTACCATTTTGCTATTTATTAGTTCCATATCTTTTTGTTGCAATAGTCTTTGATTACTGCTTTCTTTTGAATTAAGTAGATTTTTTTATTGTACCATCTTAATTCCATTTTTTCTTTGACTATTTCCTTTTCTTAGTTTATTAGAGGTTGCTTAGTGGTTTCTAGTCAGCTTCTTCACATAAAACAATCTGGTTATTACTAACTAAATTTTAATAGACTTTCTCCCCCACACTTCCATTTCCTTCTTCCATTTTTGTATTATTATTTTTAGGCATCTTTAGTGAATTAACACTATTTTGTAATTTTTGCTTTATGTAGTTGAATTTTACATCAACAGAAGAAAGAAATTAAAGCCAAAATATATTTAAAGTATCTTTTATGATTACATAATCTTCACTAGTTAATTTATTACTTTTTTGAGGGGGGAAATTTGGGTTCTATCTCCTGTCCTTCCATTTTAGTCATAATCTTTCCTTTAGTATTTTCTATAAGGCAGTATTACCAACAAGAAAGTAACTAATTTTTTGTTTATTCGAGAATATCTTAGCCTTCAAATCTGAAGGAGGATTTTGTTGGATATACAATTTTTGATTAACTGTCTTTTTCTTTATGCACTTAAACTGTTTCATCTCACTGTCTCCAGGATCCCATGATTTCTGATAAGAAGTCAGATGTTAATCTCACTGAGGCTGAATTGCCTGCTATAACTAACTTCTCTTTCACTACTTTGAAGATATTCTCTTTGACTTTTAACAGTTTGATTTTCTGCATTTATATATGAATCTCTACTTGTAGTGCTTTTTTTTCTTTTTTAGTTTCTCATATATTCAGTAATTTTCATTAAATTTAAGAAGCTTTGATCTTTTGTAGTATCCCACAGAATTTTGATACTTTATTTTTTCACTCATTTTTCTTTCAGCTTCTCAGACTGTATAATCTCTAATATTTTATAATTTCTCTCTATTTTTATTTGATAAAAAATCATTGTAATATTTATTTTAAATTCCTCAACATGATGAGGTTTAGCAACTTTCTATTGCTGTTTCTTTGTTTTTTCTTGTATTCTTGTGCCATATTATCTTGTTTCTTTGCATCATAATTAATGTCAGAATTTCTGAAATATTTAGTTTAGTGATTAAGAACAAAAATTTTCATATAATACATTGAAACGATTCTGATATCAGATTTGACACCAGTAGGATTTCTTATGGCTGCTGGGTTTTGGAGCTTTTGTGATGGTTATTGCTTTTTCATCATCCTTTGTTGCTACTTATCTGTTAGGAACTTTCCTGGAATAATTCTGTAGAATTTTTACTCATTATAGTGCCCAGTTATTGATTTTCTGGTAGCATTTAATTTTTTTTTTTTTTTTTAATTTTACTTATTGGAGTCCAGCCAGGGTCAGGATAATTTAGGAGCCAACCAATAATTGGTCAACGATTTTCTTTAGTGCCTTTCCTATGTCTTGTACTCTTTGCGAACAATATATTTGTAATAAGGCAAGCCTTCAAATTTCAGGCAGTTTACAATACTTGAATAGTTTAACCTGGGACTTCAAGGGTAGCCAGAGATGAGTGGAGTCCTCATTCTTTGCCAAGTCTATCCTGGATGTGTACATAGTCTGTTCATACACTCAAACTTTCAAATCCACAAAAATATGTCAGAGTTTTTGAAAATTTGCTGAGGTCAGGATATCCTTTTAAATTTCCGGCTAGCAACTTATTTTCATCAATTTAAATCAAGCCTTTATTTTAGGCATCTCTGATGTTCCCAGTGGTTTACTATTGTTTCGTCAACATTGTTGCTCTTCCTTTATTAATGCAGTGGAGGTAAGTTTCCCCTTACTCTCTAGCCTCTGAGCTGAGCTCTAAGTTAAACATATGAGACATAACTCCATGCAAATAAATATTCTCCATGAAGGTGGAAGTCTTGATAAAATAATGGCTATGGAAGATGTATGTGTGGAGTTCCAAAGACAGAGTTCTTCTCGGTTCACTTCGAGACTGTAGTTTTTCACAAGAATACACCACTGAGCTGGGGAGAAAGGGTCCATCAAAATTGACCTGAATTAACTCATTATAAACTCTGCTGCCTTACATTAGTGTAGTAATTTCTGGGGGAGTGACAATTTTTAATTTTCAGTTTGTCGATCTTCAGTTAATTTCAGAAGTTGTGAAATGCTTAATTTCAGTTGTTTTGACAGTAATTTAATTAGTTGTGTGGAGACTTAATTAGCAAAGTCCTCACTTTCCATTGTGGAAGCCATTTTGTTTTCTAAACAAGATATTTTACAAATTTGGGATATCTATCATTTTATGATTTTCTTAATATAGTTTATAAATACATATTTGTTTTTTATCCTTTTAATTATATAATAATGATTAAATAAGTCAATAAATAACACATTCCCAGAAAAATGTAAGACAGAAGTATAAATTATAGAGAACATATATTAACAAAATAAAAAGTACTCCAGATATATAATTTTATTGAAAATACTTTCAGTCTTACTTATAAATTGTTTGCAAAAGAAAACTGCTGCAGTGTTATTATAAAATGAACAATATTTTGAACAGGTTTCCTACAGTTTTCTCTTAAAGCCCTAGGAATTTTTAAAGGTCAGCAACCAACTGATTTGTCATTTGATACATAGGTGATTTGAAATAAATCAAAATAGGACAAAAAAAATATTTTAAATGAGAATTGTATAGTGGACATCCAACAGAGAAGCCTTTATATACTTTAGATCCCTGAAAATATAAGGGGAGGTAAATGTTTTGAAAATCATCTGTAAGTTGTTCAAAGATAATAAAGTTCAAAAATATAATTTGTAAAATATTACACAAAAGATTTATGTGCATTCATAATGTACATCTTTATCTTAAGAGCAATTATCCAATGCCTGGGGCATTGCTTAAAAAAGAATAAGTCCGTATAATGGGAACTCCTGTTGTGCTGTCTGAGAAGAGAATTCTACTAGAACATGCAATGAAAGAACAAAGCTACTTTCACTTGGAACCTTGAAAAAACTAACTACCTAGATTAGTTTAAAGTTTTTTCTTGGATCTATAATAACCAGCATGAAGATTTGAAAGGACCATAGTTCACTGTGTTAAGAATGCATAACCTCATCAATATTAAGGGTCAGAGATATGCCTGGAATGCAGGTCATTCCTTCTTTCAATTAAAAAAGTAAAGAAAAATATATGGAAGTTATCATATTATACTGGATGCTGAGGTGACAGAGCTGAAATGTTCATTTACAGTATAGAGGTCACTGAGAGAATGCTCAATTATATATTTTGCAAAAGATTACTTTTTAAAAAGATAATTCTTGAAAGTACAATATTCTAATACTACTCTAAAATAAAAACACTAATTCAAGCCCCAAAAGAAATAAGACTTTAAATATAAAGTTTTATATATATATGTAAATTTAAGAATAAAAATGTGTTAAGCTTCATTAGTAAAAGCTTAATATTGAGATGATTTTCACATAATTATTATAATCTTTCTATCTATATACCTATCTACCTACCTACATGATTACTAAAATCTTTATGTTCAATAGCATTAAGGTACTTGGAATAGTACCTGACACATCCCTTACAGTCCAGCCGTTTTGGTTATACAATGCATTATTTCTCTTTATAAAGTCTTCGAGGGATATATATAAACATCATGGAGTAAAACGATACATCTCTTGCTCATGACTCAGGTTCTTTCATGGTGCCAGGAACATGGTGGGTATCTCATAAATATTTGTGGAACATGAATGAATTAATCATGTAATAAATATATTATTGTGGTTTTGTATGAAAAATTATAAATGATTTCTAAGATGTTCAAGTTGCAGAATGAAAAAGTAAACATTACAGATGAGATACCAGAGGCGAACAAATGTGACCAATCAATAATTTCTTGGTAGTTTCAAAAGATAAAATGCATAAAACACCTATGTTTATAAGACTATTCTCTGTTTTTATCATAGCTGTGTACATTAATGGGATACAATGTGCTGATTTTATATTCAATTTGGAATGCTTACATCAAACTGGTTAACATAGCCTTCACCTCACTTAATTGTTGTGTTAAGACATTCGTACTTCACTCTTAATAGATTTAACATGTACCCTTGTATTATGCATGATAGGTGAGGTCCCAGCAATTACCCTCCCTCCAGCCGACCTCCCTCTTTCTCTCCCCCCACCTTCCTCTTCCCTCCTTCATTCTGGGCTATTGTTGGGTTTTATTTTTTCTATGAAAGGGTGGGTGATTAGATATTGGTTTCATAATAGTACTGAGTACATTGGATACTTTTTCTTACATTCTTGAAAAACTTTACTAAGAAGAATATGTTCTAGTTCCATCCATGTAAACATAGAAGAAGTCAAATCTCCATCCTTTTTTTTTTATTGTTAAATCATAGCTGTGTGCATTAGTGCAATCAAGGGGTACAATGTGCTGGTTTCGTATACAATCTGAAATATTCTCATTCTCCATCCTTTTTTATGGCTGCATAATATTCCATGATATACATGTACCACAATTTAACTATTCTCCTTGTTTAGTATATAACCAATGATTTTAATCATTGTATATTATATCAAAAGTTTTGATGGCCTGATACTCAACATTAAATAAATGAAAGAATTACACACTAAGATTTTTATTGGATTTTTCTCCCAGTTTAGGTGGGTCCATCTTGGGTAAGCTAAAAGCTAATGTATCCCCAGACATGGGCTTGAACACCTGGTCAAAATCCACAGACCCATTTGGTTGGACTGTAGCTCACCACAGAGTAATGAATGAACCAGTCTAAGGACAGAGGATCCACAGAGATGGTCTACTGTCTCATGAATTAAATTAATGCTTATTGCTTTAGGCTGCTGAGTTCTAGGTGGTACTTTATGCAAAGTTCTCGTGGAGATAGATATAAAAATTGTCTCATATAGAACATTTTTGCTTTTTTACCATTATTAAGATAAATTTAACATATATAAGTCACTGGTTTTAAGAGTATAATTTGATTGATTTTAATATATTATTAGGGTTGTACAGTCATAATATAAATTTATAGCATTTTTATCACCCTATAACAACAACAACAAAAAAAAATATGTTCATGTACATTTATAAGCCCAGGCAACCACTAATAGATTTTCTGTCACTATATATTTGCCTATTTTTCGTATTTCATTTAAATCAATCACACAATTATGTGTTTTTTGCATTACCTTTCACATAGTATAATGTTTTTGGTTTTATCCATGTTGTAACATGTATCAAAACTTAATGTCTTGTGCATGGGTAAACTAAACTTACTTTGTTTATCAATTGATAAAGTATTCGGGTTGTTTTATTTTTTGACTATTGTGAATAATGTTGCTATAAACACTCCCATTTACATGGAAATATGTTTTTATTTCTCTCGTATGGGTACTTACAAGCAAAATTGTTGGATCCTATCATAAATAAATATTTAACTTTTTGAGAATCTGAAACTATTTTCCTAAGTTGTTGCATTTTCTTACATTGCCACCAACAGCGCACAGAGAAGATGTTGATCACCCAGCTGTTGTAGGTATCAACACTCAGGTCTTGATCACAAATAATACCTACGCATGGTTTTATTTGTCTTTTTGATCGTAGCCATTATGGTCCATCATGGAAAATTGCATCTTATTGTGGCTTTGATTTGCATGTCCTTAATGCCTAACAATATTGAGCCTATTTTAATGTGTTTATTGGTCACCTGTGTATCTCCTTTGGAAAAATATCTCTTCAGATATTTTATTCACTTTCAGTTGAGTTATTTGTCTTTCTGTTGCAAATCATAAGAGTTTTACAAAATTATTATTCTGGATATAAATCTATTGTGAAATATAGTATTGTGAAAATATTTTCTCCCAAACTGTGGGTCATTTTTTTCCCTTTTGTTAGGATATTTTATTTTTTCTTTTTTGAAAACCAAGCATATATTACTTTGAAGAAGTCTACTTTATTATTTGTTTTAAATTATAACTGCTGCTGTTGGTGTCATATCTAAGAAATCATTGCTTAACATCAGGTCATAAACACTTACTTTTAATAGTTGTGACTTTTCCATTTAGGTCTACCATCCACTTTACCTTTTCTTTTATGTATTGTATGAGGCACAGCTCCAACTTTGTTTATTCATGTAGATAAGATAACCAAATCTTAGCATAATTTGTTCCAAAAATGATACCTTTTCTGAGTAATTTTCTTGCCATCTTTGCTGAAAATCAGCTGACTCTAGATTAAAGGGTTTATTTGGGGCTGTCAGTTGTACACCATTAATCCATATGTCTGTCCTTACGAGAGTACCTTACTGTCTACTTTGGGACAAACATTGTAACTCAAAAAGATTTTCACAGACTGAGTAACATAAGCCTTGCAAAGCTAATTTGGCTCCATCTCTGGAATTTTACATATTAAATCTTCAAGAGAGGTTTTCTTTATTTGGGGTCTCTCAACTGGCTTGATCAAAAAAATCCAGAGGTTTCAGTTGTTACTGTTATATAAGCAGAATATGCCTGGTCTGTCTTTACCAGGACAGGAAGGTAATAAAATACATAGAACAATAGACATAAGGAATGAAAGAGAAATCCTGCAGCTATTCACGTCCCTCAACTGATTGAACCTGACCCTATCTCCATCTCTTCCTTTATATAGCTTAGTTTTGCTGAGCCAACCACTTTTCTTTTTTGCTGATTAATTTAGTTCAAGATCCATTTTGTCAATTAAAATGGAAAGGTTTCTAATGAATACAAATAATTTTTCTGATTAATCTTATGAATGTATCACATTACTTTTTCAAATGACATTGGGAAAGTATGCAGCGAGACATCTTTGTTTTAACCCTGTGTAACAATGAGATCAAATGCCTTCCAAATTTAATTATTATACAGTAGTTATGTCAATATTAAAAATGCTTCATTTTCACAATTACGTTGATGTCTTAATAAACCGTACATTATTATTTGGCTTTTCTTTTAAGGCTGTTTCTTGAACTGTATACTCCTTAAGCAAGTATTATAAGTAGTATGAATTCCAGTTATTCTCAGTTCTGAAAGAACTACTTGAAGACATAAACATTCTGTACAAAAAAAGTTAACATTTCTAAGCAATATTGTTTTTCTTCATGAAACTTGACACAATGAAAACAACTGAGTAAGGGAAAATCTGGGAGAAAATTTGTGATAAATAATATTATAAATCACTGTTTGGCATTTTTACCTGTCAGGATGATTCCTTAGTTACTGTTTCATTTTTAGTTCTGAGCCATTGACATATAGTAATCAAGAATCAGACAAAATGGATAGTTTGTAAAGCTATGGAGCCCACCAACACTCCTGTCTGGCCATCGAAGAGACAGCTGTAAAAGACAATGCATTCTTGCAACTATTTTTTTTTGAAAACAGAGGAATAGAAAGTTCAATTAAAAAAAAAAAAATGACAATACACTAGCAGGGTAGGGTCCTGCTATTTTCCTGCCATCAGGTTTTTGAAGTTTACTTTCACCCTCTCACTGCAGCTCATCAATATGCAAGTCCGTGTTATTACCAGCTTTTTACAATTTATTAACAACTGCCCTACTGATTTCTTTAATAACATTTGTATCAAGGTAGGAGTAATCTGGGCTGATTCTATTTTTGATTTCTACTGCAGGGGCAGAGGCTAATATTTTATTGAACATTTTTCATAACATAGCCACTATGATGTACATGTGTAAAAAACATATATCTAAAAGTGGTTATAATATATGAAGACTATCATACCAATGTAATATGACATATGATATAAATTATATACATGTGTGAATATATAATTAAAAAATTGAAATTTCTGAATTTCAGGCTAGCTGCCAATTACTTTGAATAAGAGCCTTTTAAAATCAGATATTCTTATGCTTCCATTGTAACAGATTATACTTTCGTTTACATTTTCACTAAATGCTTGGAATTTTAATGTTATTCACTTTTTACGTTCCACCAACAAATATGATAATTTTAATTTCTCCACAAGCTATCACTTATTCTAGCATATGGAAAACTTGTTATCTACTATATATATATATATATATATATATATATATATATATATATATATAATCTCACAAGACATCAAGTAAATTATCTTTTTGATTATAATCATTCTAATGAGTGTGAAGTGGTATCACATTATGGTTTTGACTTGTATTTTCTCGAACCTACTGATGTTGAAAGAGTATCTTTTTTTTTTTTTTTTTTTTTGAGACAGAGCTTCAATCTGTTACCCTGGGTAGAGTGCCATAGCATCACAGCTCACAGCAACCTCCAACTTCTGGGCTTAAGTGATTTTCTTGCCTCAGCCTCTCAAACAGCTGGGACTACAGGTGCCCGCCACAATGCCCAGCTGCTTTTTGCTTGTAGTTGTCCTTGTTGTTTGGCAGGCCCGGGCTGGACTGGAACCTGCAAGCTCTGGTGTATGTGGCTGGCACCTTAGCCACTTGAGCCATAGGTACCAAGCCACTGACTGAGTATCTTTAGTATGCTTGCTGGCTGTCTGTATATCTTCTTTAGAGAATTGACATTCCAGATATGTTATCCCTTTATTAAGTTGAGTTGTTTGTATTTTTATTGTTGAGTTGTTTATTGTTGAATGTATATTCCAAAAACACGTCACTTAACAGTTGCATAATTTGCAAAGATGCTTTTCTAATTCTCTTAGAAAGTAGACCTTCTCCTTTCTTTTCTTTCCTTCCTTGTGTTTGTTGTGCACAATACTTTTTAATTATCCTGAAGTTTAAATCATCTAATTTTTGGTCCTTCAGTACTTTTGAATGAATGTTGTGCAAAATCTTAGCTTTAATGAAGTTTATTGATGCTTTTATGTCTGGAATTTGTTTTCCATTTTATTATTTTATATGTTTTTTGATAGTGTAATCTTTTTGGTGGAATGCCTTCTTTTTCTATGATGTCCAAACACAAGCTGAATTTACTCTTTTCTTTGCAAAGAATTTCTTGACAATCATTTTTCTTTTTATAATTATAGAAAGATTAATCAGTAGCTGCCCTTGGGGATTGAAGGAAAGTCCCTTTACCCTTCTTGATTGATAAACCTCTCTTTTTAACAAAAGTCTAGTAGTATTATTGTATTAGTATCTGGGTTTTACCCTAAAGCTTGAAAATCATCATCATTGAATAGATTAATTAATATTTTCTGTTTTCAGACTTGTTGAATATAATATGTTACCTTAAAGAAAAACACAAAAAGAGTATACATTGAGTAAGAAACAATCAACAAATATTAGATAATTCTATCAAGTGTTTCAAAATAATAGCATATGAGCATTTCATAATCAACAAAATTCATTTGAACTAGTTGAACTCAACACTCAGAACAAAAAATTGCAAAGAGATAGATTAAAAATAGACTTATTTTATTTTATTTTAGTGCTTTACAGTTTACAAAGCAATTTCACTTACTTTTTGTCTTAATCCTGTTACTGATTTTGTGAAGTGCTTGATGGAATGTGTCAATGTTAAGATAAACTAAGAGTTCTATATTAGTAATAAATTACTTAGGCATGTAAATATATGTAAAACAAAATTTCAGGCTTTTTGGTCATACATGAAATAAACCAGAAAGTAATAAAGGTGAAAATAAGGCAACTTCCACAATATCAGATCACCAAAAAGAAGCTTTTGTTATTATAAAAAATCATGCCTACAATTATTTTACATGCCTGTTACTGGGTAATAAGTTACCATTTTTTAAATACAAAAAAAAAAAAAAAAAAACTTACCTTCTTAAATTCATTTACAAAATTTGATTTTCAAGTAGATGTGGACAATCTTTACGTTTCTATTCCCCTGACTTGGTCCTTTTTTTCTGGTGCCTAAGGAATTTAAATTCTTGTGGCATCTAAGTATTTCCTGTCATTTGTCCACTCAGCCTTTGCATTTAATTGCTGTTTACTTAACCCACCTATCTTATTTACACATTGTTTGATTCACTTAGACTTAAATGTCTCACCTCCTGGGTGATCCATTTAAAAACATGTTATTTTAGGGGTAGCGCCTGTGGCTCAAAGGAGTAGGGTGCCAGCCCCATATGCCAGAGGTGGTGGGTTCAAACCCAGTCCCTGCAAAAAACAAAACAAACAAACAAAAAAAAAAAACATGTTATTTTATATGCTTGTATTTTAGATTCAGATATTCTAAAGAAAAAATAATCACTTTGCTTATTTCTAAAGGGTATTTGGTGGGAGCTCACCTATTGTGCATAATGCAATGGTACATTTCAAATCTATTAAAAGTATAAATGTCTGACCACAGCAAATAAGTAAGTGAAGTGATTGTATATCTAATCAGCACACTGTACCCCATAAATGTCATAAATATACACAGTTATGATTTAATTGAAAAAAAAAGAACATAGGTTCTGGATCCAGGCCATCTGAGTTTGGATCCCATATCTACTGCTTACTAGCTCTGAACACATTATTTAACCTCTCTGTGTTAATTTCTTTGTCTGTAAAATGAGCATAAGGCTATCATTTACCTGTGAAGATTAAATAATTTAGTGCATTTGCAAAAAAAAAAAAAAAAAAACCCACAAATAAAGATCATTTTCATCTCTTGCCTTAATAAGTCATATGGGATGGCCCTCTTACTTATAAAGAAACCTAAAAAGTTTGCTGTATACTAGTACATTGCATTGTTAATGTTCCCTTGTATCAATACTGTGCACCCCCAAATATGTAATACTATTGAGGCACCAAGAATATAAAATAGTAGACTTTTAATACAGATAAAGTGCATGTCTCTTCCACTGTAAACAAGTTCAGAGGGAGACGAGGCAAGCGTGTATACTGTGGTATATTGCCGTGGTTCCACAGACCCTGTAGAGACCCAAGCTACTTCCAGTTCTTCGATCTACAATCTTTGAGATATGGCCTTGGTTCTTATGGGCTAAAGATGACTGCTGGGGTTCCAGCCACCACATCTGCCTTACAGTTTAATACTGGAAATAGAGGTAAAGAGAGCAGCCTCTCCTTTGAAGACTCCTTCAGGAGATTGCAAAAAGCATTTCACTTACCTGGGATAGTTGTAAACCATCAACATGGACAAAAGAAAGCTGGCGGAGAAACGAGATAAGGCAGTGTTGTACTTGGGCAGAAATTTGTCAAATTGAAACTAAAGTTCTTATGACTGAAGGAAGAGAAAAGAAATGACCATTTGAAAGGAGTGATGCCTCTGCCACAGTGTTGTTGTATGGATTCATTCAGGAAAGAAAGCCATGCTCAATATCAATAGTTCATTAAACTATTGGTGCAATTTTGCACAAGCAAGCATCGTTTCATTTTGAATTTAGGATTATCAGACGTCACAGGCTTGTTCCTATTTGTGCAGCATGTAATCTTCTATTTCAGGTTTAATATTGAATAAATTATGACTATTGTCTGCACTTAATTTCATACATGATTTTCCTTTCAATGCGTTATAGTATAACCACAGAGGATCTATGGTCATGCATCAAAACAAACACACGTTTTCAAACTTTGCTTATTTCTTGCATAAATTCTAATAGATGTGATGCTTTTCCTTCTTCAAGGTATTTGTATTTATTCATTTTTAGGAATTATGTTACTTAGATCCATGAAGAAAACTTATCTCCTCCCTTCTCTGCTTCACCTTACAGAGCATTTATAAATTTTTATAGTCATTATTATTTTCTAGGTCGATTTCCACTATCATTCTCATTCCAATTCTAGGACATAGAAAAGTGTTTGCCACATAGAAGTTGTTATGAGCTAAACTGTGTCCCACCAGCATTGGTATTTTAATATCCAACACCCAGTACCTCAGAATGTTGACTGTGTTTGGAGGTAAGGTCTTTAAAGAGGTGGATCAGTTCAGTTATTGGAGCCCTTTGGGGTGGCCCTGTTCCAATCTAATTTGTGTCCTTATAAGAAGAGGTACTTTGAATACAGAGAATAAGACACCGGGAGTGTTCTGCCAGAGGAAAGAACGTGTGATAGTGTGATGCAATGAGAAAGTGGTTATCAGCAAGCTAGGGAGAGGGGCCTCAGGAGAACCCAGCCAGCTGAGGCTTTGATCTTGGATTTCTAGCCTCCAAAACTGTGAGAAATAAATTTCTACTGTTATAAGGCCTTTTATCTGTGGTATTTTGTTATAGCAGTCTTAGGAAAATAATCCAAGTTGTCGTTTAATCAATAAATTTTATGTTATGCATCTCTTTGTATTTTTTTGTTGGTGGTTGATTTATTTATTCTTTGTTTGTTATACAAACGCCTACTTCAGAAAAGTTAAAATAAGAGGGTGGCACCTGTGGCTCAAAGGAATAGGGTGCCAGTCCCATATACCAGAGGTGGTGGGTTCAAACCCAGCCCCAGTCAAAAAAAAAAAAAAAAAAAAAAAGTTAAAGTAAGGTTCTTATCATAAATATGTGTAATTGAAAAAACATTCAGGATACCTTTTGTAAAATTTTAACTCCTCTTTATCAGAATGAAATCTGTTTAACATAGAATATATGTTTTCTTAGAAATTAATTTCGTAGATAATATAAAATGATATAACATGATTAAAATTAATTAATTTCCATTTTAGTTAAAAAGCAATACTGAATGCAATAATTACTTTTTACCCCAGCCTTTAACTTTATGTCCTGATTGTTACACTGTAAGAATCTAAATATTTCAAAGTCAGGATAGTTCAGCTACAAAATTCTGGGTTCTCAGTGTAAACTAAAAACAAGGCCCATGTTCAGAAAGGATTAAGAATTTCAGGATGGCAACAATGGATCTTTAGGCCAAGCATGAGCTCTTTTGAGTGGGAAGCCCTGCATGATTGCACATCTTCGCACACCCATGAGACAGAAATTGAGGTTTCATGTCTATGGACAATAACAAAAATTATTCATGTTTTATCATCAGTGAATGGTGTATCCTTTCCCCTGG
>CAUYPK010097943.1:0-83595 GCA_963574355.1 Loris lydekkerianus | reverse complement strand
GGTCTGATAACATTCTATGAATAATTTTTATTTTTTTAAATTTTGGGGGGTTAGTTTTTTGGGCTAGTTTTTTTTTTTTTTTTTTTTTTTTTTTTTTTTTTTTTTTTTTAGTGGTAGGACAAAGGAGGAGGAAGAGGATATGAACAATAAAAGAAGTGTGGTTGAAAATAAGTGATATTGAGCTGGGCGCTATGGCTCACACCTGTAATCCTAGCACTCTGGGAGGCCAAAGTGGGTAGATTGCCTGAGTTCACAAGTTCGAGACCAGCCTGAGCCAGAGTGAGACCCCCATCTCTGAAAATAGCTGGACTTTGTGATGGGTGCCCATAGTCCTAGCTACTTGGGAGGCTGAGGCAAGAGAATTGCTTAAGCCCAAGAGTTTGAGGTTGGTGTGAGGTGTGACTTCATGGCACTCTACTGAGGGTGACAAAGTGACAGTCTGTCTCAAAGAAAAAAAGAAAAGAAAAGAAGTGATATTGATGAGCAATAGACCCTCTATTGTCAGTATAGAAGGCCAATACTGATGACCCTAAAGAGAGATCATTTTAGTATAGGGAGAGGCATAGAGCCATGTAAATGTACCAGTAGCCTCTGGGTGTTAGAGAGAGGGGGGGGGAGAGAGAGTGTGTGTGTGTTGTGATAAGTAACATTAAGTTGTTTAATGTGAAAGCAATGTTAAGTTCTAGCTCTGGCACTTCCCTTTAATGATATAACCTTGGTCATATCACCTATGTTGTCTAATATGGACTTGAGCTTATGAGGTAGCATACATAAAATCACTTTTAAAATATAAAACATTGCATAAATGTGAATGTTGCAGTTTTAGTAAAAATGCTTTAGTTTTAAAATAACTATTCTCTTATTAGATAATGGAGAATTTACTTTAAGAAAATAAAGTTAGGCATCTTATTCTTTTCACTTCATTGAATCAAACTAAGGAGCAGAATTTATTCAAGATATGGATTACTGTCATTAAAGAGATTTTAGTAAAAAGTTGTTGTATCATTGTGAACTATATCAAAACTGTAAGTTTTGATCTCTAAGATGTCTAAAATCATCAAAAACTGTCTAAGACCAAGAATGGTGACTCATGCCTATAATCCTAGCATTTTGGGAGGCTCGGGCAGGAGGATCATTTGAGGCCAGGAGTTTGAGACCACTGGGGACAACATAGTAAGACCCTATGTCTACAAAAAATAAAAAAATTAGCTAAACATGGTTGTGCACACCTACAGTACTAGCTATGTGGGAGGTGGAGGTGAGAAGATTCCTTAAACCCAGGAATTCATGGTTATGGTGAGTCATGATCTTACCACTGCTCTCCAGCCTGGGCAACAGAGGAAGACACCATCTCTGAAAAGAAGAAGAAAGAAAGAAAAAAGAAAAGAAAATTGTTTTTTAATGTCTTGTTTACCTGGGTCTTACTGAAAGAAATATGAAAAGAGTCAAGCAAAACTCTGGCCTGGGATACATTTGCTTAAATGTTGACTTCATCTAATAAAGAATAAATGAGCAAAGCTCTGAAATCTAGATTGATTCTTTCAAAGTTAATTGAGATGCTTTCTGACCTTGTGCTTACAAAGTATGAGGGCTAAATGTTATTCTTCAGTTACATTTTTCGTAGTCTATAAGTCTTCTAGCATGACACTTAAAGTCAAATAATCATTATTATGTTGCTTTAGCATGATGTTCAAAGAAATTCTCTGCTTTCTCTGTCTTGTTATTCATAGACTCATTAACCATTTTGTTTCTTCTTTTTTTCCCCTCATTTGTAGGTTTTGGATGAAGACTTGAAGGTAGCTGGGAAATACAAAGGGAATGATTATAGCCAGTATTCTCCCTGGTCATGTGACACCATCGGCTCCTACATTGGAACCAAAGACGCAAAACCAAAAGATGTTGTGGCAGCAGGGAGTATGGAAATGATGGTATGTGTGATAGCTAAGCAATAATTAATACAAATCAAGATAAACTAGATAAATTTTCTTCCATTGTAGTTAAGGCAAAAACTTAAGAGTTTCAGCAATATTCTATACTATGCAATTGAGTTATATTTCAACTATATAGTTTTTTATTTTGTTTCTAGAGGAAAGAGCATTTATTATTTTTTTGTGCCAGTAGTGATTTCCCAATATGGTTTAGGACCCAAATTAAATTATTTTATGTAATTAGTCAAGATCTTGGATTTCTTCAACAAATTAGTTAAAAAATTTTTTTCACAACTCTGAAGTTAAACAAAGTTGAATTTAGTTAACAAGGGTAGTATTTGAATCAATTATAGCTGCTCAGCTTCAAGTGAGCTCTGAGATGCTACAATTTATGCTACTTGGGTTATTTTGTTTTTCAGTGAAAATAATGTAACACCAACGTTTCTAATAACCAAGCTTAAAATGTATGTCAATATTTCATTGTAATTTCTTTTTTATTTTTTAAGAAATAAAACTTTCCAGAAATGGCCCGACACGGCTGACACCTATAATCCCAGCACTCTGGGAGGCCTTAGCCGATAGATCAACTGAGCTCACAAGTTGAGACCAGCCTGAGCTAGACTGAGACCCCATCTCTTAAAAAATAGCCAGGTGTAGTGGTGGGTGCCTTATAGTGCCAGCTACTTGGGGAGGCTGAGGCAAGAAAATTGCTTGAGCCCAAGAGTTTGAGATTGCTGTGAGCTATATGGCACCATAGCACTATACCAAGGGTGACAAATTGAGACTCTATCTCAAAAAAAACTTTCCAGAAATGGTTAAATCCCCCTATATGCACCTGTCTAGTCTCATTTTTCTTCTTTCCTAGCTTTTTAGTATTCTGTATCCTGAGTTTAGTGTTTAGTATTTTCAAGGATAATGTTATACTATTCCTAAAGAATGTTATTTTGTACGTTTATAAACCTTATATAAATTATATACTTCAACTTGCATTTTTATTCAAGATGTGTTCATGTTTATACTCCTGGCTCAGGTTCATTCATTTTAACTGCCTTTTTTCTTTTTTCTTTTTTTTTTTTTTTTTTTTTTTTGAGGCAGAGATTCACTCATTCACCCTGGGATTAACCTCCTGAGTAGCTGGGACAACAGGTGTCCACCACAACACCCCAGCTATTTTTTAGAGATGGGGCCTTGCTGTGGCTCCAGCTGGTCTTTTAACTCCTGAGCTCAAGCAGTCTGCACACCTCAACCTCCCAGAGTACTAGGATTACAGGTGTGAGGCACTGTGCCTGGCCCATTTTAACTGCTTTAATCGGGTATTGTATGGTAACTGATGCCATACAATAAACATATATAAATAAATATATAATTTATAAAAAATTTCATTTTGTGTCGAGTGTTATATACAGTGCCCATTCTTGTGTATGTCTCCTTATGTACACACTTGACAGTTATGCTTAGAAATGGTATTGTTGGGTTTAATGGTATGTCTTGACTATTATTCTTAACCTAATTCTCCTTATTAACTCTGACAAAGGTTTCCTAGGTTATTATATAGATTTTCCTAGATAAATACTTGTCCATTTGATTAATACCAATATCTGGTAATAGGAAAGAAGAGTTAGATGCTGATAGGACTATAAATGAGCAAAGGATATCTATAGCGTAAATATGATTAGATGCCAGCCAAAAAAAGAGAGGGTTATAGAGGAGGAAAAGATAAAATAAATCTTTACTTTTGGTTTAATATGGGGTAACTTTGTTTTTAGGTCATTGTAAGCCTCTTGCTGGCATGAGATGACTGGGAGAGTTAGGCTGGAAGACTTTTTGTAATTGGCTTTTAGAAAAGGTTATGATATTAAAGTAACATAATATTAGCAAAATAAGATTCATTTCTTTAGATAAGTAAAGAATAAAGAAGGTTGCAATCTAAAAGCAATTGAAAGGCTCTGTGCCTATAGCTCAAGTGGCTAAGGCGCCAGCCACATACAGCCAAGCTGGTGGGCTCAAATCCGTCCCGGGCCTGCCAAACAATGACAGGTACAACCACAAAATAGGCAGTCATTGTGGTGGGCACCTGTGGTCCCAGCTACTTGGGAGGCTGAGGCAAGAGAATTGCTTAAGCCCAGGAGTTGGAAGTTGCTGTGAGCTGTAACGCCATGGCACTCTACCCAGGGAGATAGCTTGAGGCTCTGTCTCAAAAAATAAAATAAAATAAAAGCAATTGAAAGATCTCCCCAGGTAGGTGAGAGAAGTCTAACCTAGTGTTTCTTAAACATTAATGTTCATGCAAATTACTTAGGGATCTGTCTATATATTTTTATATGTAATATATATTATATAATACACTGAGCAATAAATATATATTTTATACATATGCAGTGGGTCATGACATAAAGTTTATTTCTTACTGTGGTGAGCGGCCAAAGGTTTTAAAAATGGTGTTTTATCTAACAGCCAAAGGTAATTAATGGTTTTTGTCTTACCAATAAGGGCATTATATTCTTGCTTAACCTTAGTACAGAGCTGGAAGAGATTATGTTAGAGAGAGAAAGAGAGAGAGATATCTAAGTGTGAAGTAGATTTCTCATTTTGCTTTTTATCAGAATGTGGAGAGTAAGGGAATGAGAGACCAGCGATTGGATCTGCAGAGAAGAGCAACAGAAACCAGTGATGATGACCTTATCCCGTTTGGAGACCGACCAACAGTGTCTCGGTTTGGTGCCATCTCTCGGACTTCCAAAACGATATATCAGGGTGCTGGCCCAATGCAGGCTATGGCACCTCAGGGAGCTCCCACAAAATCTATTAACATTTCAGGTAAGAACTCAGAGGTAAACTGATCTAGAGGATTCCTAATGTCTACATACGAAGATTGCCCATGTTTCTCATTTTTTTCCCCAAATGGCTTGATGGGAGGCTGAGGCAAGAGAATCGCCTAAACCCAGGAGTTGGAGGTTGCTGTGAGCTGTAATGTCATGGCACTCTACCAAGGGTGATAAAGTGAGACTCTGTCTCTAAAAAAAAAAAAAATGCATTCTCATTATTGAAGAATTCAAACAAATGAAAAAATACAAAGACTGAAGGTTCAGTGGAAAAGAAACAGCAAATATTAGCATATTTTCCCCATTTTGGTAGATAATCTCTCAAATAGTTGTGTGTATAATATGTGTATGCCTTTTGGGTTATGAGTACCTTAAAAGATGAATCAAACCTATGAATTACATCATACCACAGTGAAGCCTTCTCTTACAGATTATAGTCCATATGGAACCCATGGTGGCTGGGGAGGTTCTCCGTATTCACCTCATCATAGCATACCTTCTCAGGGACACTTCAGTGAGAGGTATGAGTTCTTTTTATTTATACAAACATGTAAAGCACTTTAAAATTATTCAGATTTTCTTGTTTTATTTTTCTGATCAGTAATATTTTAAAGAAACAAAACTTAGAAATTTGCTCTATTCTTTCTTTCTCACCAAAGGGAGAGAATATCCATGTCTGAAGTGGCCAGTCATGGAAAACCCCTTCCATCTGCTGAGAGGGAGCAGCTGCGACTAGAATTACAGCAACTGAACCATCAGATTAGTCAGCAGACCCAGCTACGTGGACTAGAGGTACCAATCTTTAGATAACTTTTGTGTTCATGTTTGAAGGGTTCTCAGAGATTTTAAACAGGAACTTTTGAGATACTACGAACACAAAACTTTAAGGTCTGTTTCTTGGCAGTTTAGTATCTAAGTATCCATTCTTCAAAGAATGCAATACTGGGTTCAGTCCTGGGACAATAGGAAACTTAGAATTTCTACTACCTGAAAATAGAAAACAGGTAATCTAAAATTTGCCAATAGGAGCTTATATTCTTACATGGCACATTTAAGTTTAAGGTTAACAAGTGCTCTTAGCTTTAGGATTTTCAAACTTTTTTTAAAATTTCCTTTAATTCTTAGTTTTTGTGAACCTTTAATGAATAGAAGCTTAGAACTTCGACTTTAAAAACAAAAAGTCCCTGGGTAATAAGCCTAATAATAACACCTGTTTTTTTTTTTTTTTTTTTTTTTTGGAGACAGTGTCTCACTTTGTTACCCTCAGTAGAGTGATATGATGTCATAGCTCACAGCAACCTCAACCTCTTGGGCTCAAGTGATCCTTTTGCCTCAGCCTCCTAAGTAGTTGGGACTATAGGTGGGTTCCACGATACCTGGCTATTTTTTTTAGTGGCGGGGTCTCTCACTCTTGCTCAGGCTGGTCTCTAACTCCTGAGTGCAAGCAATTCACCCACCTTAGCCTCCCAGAGTAGGTTTGCAGGCATGAGCTACTGCCCCCCTACCTTTTACTGTGCCTGATAGATGGGTTAGGCAGGCGGTATTATCCACCTTTTTTTTATTGAAGGATATAAGTTTTCAGATGTGAAACATGAACCCCGTCTTCATAATCCAAATTCAATGTTCTTTCCATCATCCTGCCTGACACTTAAGAAACAAAATTAAAGAATTTTCAAAATCTCTTAAGTGTCACAAAAAGGAAATTAGGTTTTGTTTATATCATCCTTTACATTGCAACATATTCTTTGAATATGGAAAACTAAAGACATTCTAGTGGTAAATACATTGTTCCTTTCTGGAGGAAGAAATGGTCTATTAGGACACTTAATCTTTGTCCTCAAATTCATGGCTTTTTGTCTTAAAATTCTGAATTTCTGTCCAAAAAGAATATTAGTATTATCTGGAAGCTTGCCACATACTTAATATCAGTATTATCTGAAAGCTCGCCCACTCACTGAACAGGACGGCGCTTGTGGCTCAGTGAGTAGGGCGCTGGCCCCATATACTGAGGGTGTACAGTTCAAACCCAGCTCAGGCCTAATTTTGCAACAAAAAAATAGCTGAGCATTGTGGTGGGTGCCTGTAGTCCCAGCTACTTGGGAGGCTGAGGCATGAGAATCGCCTAAGCCCAAGAACTGGAGGTTGCTATGAGCTATGTGATAAAATGCCATGGCACTCTACTGAGGGCGATAAAGTGAATCTCTGTCTCTACAAAAAAAAAAGAAAAAAAAAAAAAAGCCCCTGAACGAATGAGGGTTTCATTGAAATAAATGATAAGATTTTCTTTAGAGAAAATTAATTTTAAAAGAGGGAGAAAGATGCACATTTACAGTTGTCTTCTTTTCCAGATAAGAAACTAAAAAGAGCCAGGCATGGTGGCTCACGCTTATAATCCTAGCACTGTGGGAGGCTGAGGTAGAAGACTTGCTGGAGCTTGGGAGTTTGAGGTTGCTGTTAGCTGGTCTGACACCTTGGCACTCAACCCTGGGGCAACAGAGTGAGACTGCCTTAAAAAAAAAAAACTAAAAAAAAATTTATACCTAAAATGAAATTACTATTCACTAAATTTAAATCCCCTATTTTTTGCTTTTTTTTTTTTTTTTTTAATTCAAATGGTACTCAGAGAAACAGATGGTACCTTACAGTGGCATTATTTTTATTACACATACCTTGTTGATAAGCTACTTACGACTGTGTTCTGGAATTGAGCCTGGTTATTCTATGCATGGTGTGAAGTCTGTTGAGTTGTGTATGTGCTTGGCTTTATGCACTAGGCTGTTAGTAACAGGCTGGTGTTGCAGAGGGAGGCAAACACCCTGGCAGGCCAGCCACAGCCTCCACCACCACCTCCAAAATGGCCTGGAATGATCTCAAGTGAGCAGTTGAGCTTGGAACTGCACCAGGTGGAAAGAGAAATTGGGAAGAGAACTCGGGAACTAAGTATGGTAAGTCTTAGTGGGAAAAGAGGGGGAAGGTGAAATCTTTCATATTGTCGGATTACCGAATGCATGGCTGCACAGTTTTAAAGTTTTTTAGAGCTTGTTTTTCCTCATTCCCATTTGGTATGGGTGTGTTTTTTTGTGTTAGGATTCTTTATTAATTTGTAGGGAAAACACGGTAGTTAATGGAAATTCTTAACTTTCTGATTAACATACTGATTAGGGAAGCAGATGAGATGGTCTTTACTGTGTTATGTAAAGATGTACTTACCAAGTAACATTCTAGTTTTTGTAGCCTTTAAGTTATTGATGAACCATTTCTTTGTTAGGAATGAGATACATTCTGCACATTCTGTCCTATGGAGCTGTATCATGAATATTCTTGGAATTTGCTTCATAGTACACATTCTTTTTTTTTTGGAGACAGTTTCACTATGTTGCCCTTGGTAGAGTGCTATGGTGTCACAGCTCACAGCAACTTCAAACTCTTGGGCTTAAGCAATTTTCTTGCCTCAGCCTCCCAAGTAGCTGGGACTACGAGCGCCCACAACACCCAGCTATTTTTCTGTTGTAGTTGTCATTCTTGCTTAGCTGGCCTGGGCTGGGTTCAAACCCGCCAGCCTCGGTATATGTGGGTGGCACCATAACCACTGTGCTATGGGCTCTGAGCCAGACATGCATTTTGGTACCTTTTTTTCCCCCTTGAGATATGCTCTTGCTCTGTCACCCTGGCTAGAGTGCAGTGGTGTCATCATAGTTCACAGCAACCTCAGACTTAAGACTCTTGGGCTTGAGCAATCCTCCTACCTCAGCCTCCCAATAGTTGGCACAGTTGAGACTACAGGTATACACCACTATCCCCAGCTAATTTTTTCTATTTAATATTTTTAGTAGAGGGGGGAGTCTCAGTTGTGCTCAGGTAGTCTCAAACTCCTGACCTCAAGTAGTCTTCCCACCTTAGCCTTTTAGAGTGCTAGACTTATAGGCATGAGCCACTGCATCTGGCTCATTTCGGTAAATTTTGAGTCTTAGGCGATTAAACCATCCTCTTGGGTTGCTTGGTATTTGACTTTTTTGTTGAATGGCTTCTGTATTTTTTCTAAGCAAATAAGGCATATAGTTTTTCTACTTTCATAAGTATATCATATATACTTTGGCTTGCTTTTTCTAAGTCATTGGGATTTGAAGAGGGGGGTTTTGTTTTTTCCCGTAAGTCATTGTTTTTTTTCTGTGAGATTTTTTTCAGGTTAGCTTCAGACATTCTTTCCCTTATTTTCCAGCTTAGTTAGTGAGCAAATGTTTTGTACTTTGTTATGTTTTTGTGTGGTTCTCTCTTAATCTGCCTGTTTCTTTGGCCATTTTACAAAACTAAGTATGATTTCTGGATCATTAGTTTGTCTATATTATCTGTATTTGGGCTCTCTCATTAACACCATTAAGTAGGTAACTCGTTTTATTTCCTTCTCTTTCAAAAAGGAGAACCAGTGTTCTCTGGACATGAAAAGCAAACTGAATACAAGTAAGCAAGCAGAGAACGGACAACCAGAACCACAAAACAAAGTTCCAGCTGAGGACCTTACATTGACATTCAGGTAAAGAAAAGGAAGTTTTCATCGTTTCATTGAACTACATATAGAAAAGGAATAATTAGGCCAGGCGCAGTGGCTCACGCCTGTAATCCCAGCACAGTGGGAAGCTGAGGCAGGTGGATTGCCCTGAGCTCACAGGTTTATGACCAGCCTGAGCAAGAGGGAGCTACCATCTCTAAAAATAGCCAGGCGTTGTGGTGGGCACCTGTAGTCCCATCTACTCAAGAGGCTGAGGCAAGATAATTGCTTGAGCCCAAGAGTTGGAGGTTGCTGTGAGCTATGATGCTATAGCACTCTACTGAGGGTGACAAAGTGAAACTCTGTCTCAAAAAAATAAATAAATAAAAAAGAAAGAAAGAAAGGAATAATTGTATTATCTGGTCATACTAGAAGTACCTTTATAAATATGATGTGATTTTTAAAAATCATTATGTTATGTACATTGAGAAAATATTTCTGCATAAATCTAGGAGTTATAAAACTTAGATCAACTACCTAACCAAGTGGAAAAAAAAAAAATTTTTTTTTTTGGCGGTTTTTGGCAGGTGCTGGGTTTGAACCTGCCACCTCTGGCATATGGGGCCAGCGCCCTACCCCTTTGAGCCATAGGCGCTGCTCTAACCAAGTGAAATTTTCTGGTTAGGTTTGCTTCTATCCTTTGTTTCATAATTTATTTTAAATCTAGCCATTTATCTGTAAATTATGAAAGAAATATAGTAGAACCTTAAGTTGACTAATTTTCATAGATTAGACATGCACCACGTGTACATATCAGTACAGTAGGCCTCGTTCCTTACACTTACCACCTCCGTATGTTGCCCAGTTTGTTACAGTCCCTTGGGTGGTCAATTGACAGAGGTTCTACCATATATGCTTAATGTAAAACAAAAACAAACAAAAAAAAAAACCCTAGAAAATAAAAGACCCCAATATTAAATATGTTACATAAAAAGAACTGTAGAAAATTAGAAATTTCAGCAAAGGGTAAAGTTAAAAATCACCTATAATTTCAATACCCAAGATAATTAACGTTAACATCTCAGTGTGTATCTTCCCAGTCTTTTTAAAGTATGCAGGCATTTAGCCACTTGCTGATTTTTATAAACCCACTACCCCAGTTTTTAGTTTAGTCTATCCTGTATTCTTCCATAGGTGTGAAAGGATACATATCAACTACCGTGAACAACCCTACAATAAATAATATTATAATCAACTCTTTATTTGCACATTCTTAATTATTTTCTGAGGATATTTTGAGTCTTTTGAATGTAGAGTCCTGAGTTGCCCACCTAATGATGTACAATGAGAATTTCTAATATCTATAGATTACAAGCTTAGGTTTTGGCTATTTTAAATCCATACATTATGCTGAGCTCAAAATTGTTTCTTGTACTAGTAAACAGGCTAAATTAGGAGTCAGTACTTTTTCTTAAAGGCCAGATAGTAAATATTTTAAGGTATGTCTTTGTTGCGACTCTCAACTCTGCCCTGTGGTGTGAAAGCAGCGACAGAAAATATGTTAAACAAATGGGCAGGCCAATGTTCCAATAAAATTATTTATAAAAATAGGCAACCAGCAAGCCAGATGGATGCCTATAATCCCAGCACTTTGAGAGCTTAAGGCCAGAGGTTTGAGATGACCAGCCTGGGCAACATGGAGAGACCCTTTCTCTTTTTTTAAAAAAATTAGCTAGGTGTAGTAATGCACACCTGTAGGTTCTAGCTATTTTGGTTCTGAGGACTGAGGCAAGAGGATCACTTGAGCCCAAGAGTTCAAGGCTGCAGTGAAAAATGATCATATATTATTACACTCCATCCAGGTTGACAGAAGGAGACCTTGTCTCTAAAAATAAAAAATAATAGGCAACTGGTTAGCTTTAGTTATGTACACCCTGCGCTAAAACACAGATGAGGAGCTGTAAATTAAAATTTGGAAGCCATTTGTATATTTTCCCATAGTACTAAATGATAGATAGGTCCTTGTTTATTTTATTCTGCTAATAAGTCACTTTTTCTTTTTTATTAAAATTCCAACTACATTTTTTTAAATGTTAACAGTGATGTACCGAATGGATCAGCCTTGACACAAGAGAATATCAGCCTCCTATCAAACAAGACCAGCTCTCTGAACCTGTCGGAGGACCCTGAGGGAGGAGGAGATAACAATGACTCCCAGAAATCAGGAGTTACTCCCAGTTCTGCTCCCTAAACTATGAGGAGTTGTACTTTTATCTTCTGCTCCTAAACAATTTGTAGGGCCTAGGGGTAGGAAAATGGATAACCTCTAAACTTTTTTTCTAAGAGTGGTCAGAGAAATCCAAGAAATGTACCAGAGGCAATGTGCACAAACACCACTACTAAAACAAACCCTGCACATAGTTCACATTAATGCATTTTTTTAATTTAAAGAAAAAGAAAATTAGCAGTATCTGCAAGCAATTCAGATTAAATTTGTTTTTGTTCTGTGAATGAACTTTATTTTAATAACTTTGGACGCCTTGGATCCAGGGCTTTAAAAAAAAGAAGATATTATATATACACTCTGTTTGATTAATTGTATGATCTTAATGAAGTAGGTTTTTCTTGTATTTTGGTATTATTACATACCCAGTGTATAATTCCCTGCCCCCAATCCTTTCCACCTCTCACCACCCCATAAACTTAAAACAGACAAAAAGCATCAGCCCTTCTGAGAATTCTCTGGTGCTTGAGAAACAAAGAGACAACAATAGACTGAGTTATTAGAAAATGTGTAGCAAACCAACTTTTCCCAGAATTGTTTTTCTTTATGTATCACCAGCTTCATGGATAGATATATTTTTCTTAGGACATTGAAGTGTTTTTTAGGAGAATTTTATTTCTTATTTTCAACTTTTCAGAGAGAGAATTATAGACAATGTTTGAAGTCCCCATTTCCATATTAAAGATCTTTTATATTCTCTTAATGTCATGAGAAAGCCAATTTCTGCATTTAATTAGATTTGAAGGGAGATTAAGAATGAACTTAATAGCACTGAAAATACATGGTTGGTATATTGCCTGTGTTCAACCCATGGTTGGAAATTTGGAGCTGTGCTTTCCAAATTAAACTTTTGGTGAAAACAGAATGCTCAAAAAGCAGGACAGTCAACCATGTCATAAAACTGCAATACTTGATTTGAACGTGACAATGAACAAAGCAACATTATTTTGAATGGGTGTTTTTATTTGACTCTCAAAATCTAAAAGTATGAAATAGAATCCCTCTATACTACAGCCCCTGGTTTTAAAGAGATTTGGCAAATATGAACTGCTTGAGTCTGGCGCATAGTTTATGAATTGATTACTTGTTGCTGCTTAAACTCATCAGCATAAGCAGGTAGGAAGTACTTGGCATCAGTTTTTGTAGACTTGGCTTTCCAATATTGAAAATGTTAATTCATGAGAATTTTGAAAAGAAGACCTTTTTTATTATTTAATTTTGCTGCACATATTCTGATGCCACGTGTCTCTGCTTAACTAAGGCCCTGTAAAACTTGTTTAGTGGGGATAATTTTATATAGTTGCCTTCTCCATCCCTCTATTTTCTAGATTATTTTCAGTTTCTCTCTCTGGATTATACTACTAAATCAGAAAGCACTGGTTATGTAATAAGTTACTGCATTGCTTTGGTTGGGTAAAAACAAGAGTTTATATTTTTCTTGTTTCTTATTTTCTTAACCCTTAACTCCTGCTGAGGTCATAACCTCAGTCTAAGCTCTGTGTCCATCATACTGTTAACTGAAACAAATGGGGGTGGGGGTGGGAAGGGTAATACAGTCCTGCCATTGCCTACCAGTAGGAGAGTCCAAACAGAACACTCTTTTGAGTAGCAATTATTTAATTTGCCCAGTCAAGGCACCATGTTTATATACTATTTCACATTGAATTTGATTATGCCCTACAGACCTGGCTGGTCAAGGATTTGATATACACATATTGGCTTGGGATTCGAGCTTTCTTTTTTATTTAAATAAAAATTTATATATATTATATATATATACATATATACATAGCTATATCTGTATATATATTGGGTATGTTTTAAGGATTTTTTCGCATGAGCGCAGCTGTTGCGATAAAATGACTGATTGGGAGGTGGAAGCACTGAATGAAAGTGAGGCATTTTTTCAGTTGATGTGTACATTTTCCTTCTTTTTTCTAAATATGCTTTTGGTTTTTTTAATTGCTTATTTTTTTTTTTTTTTTACTTTTGCTTAAAACCCTCCTACATTTATGCTTTAAATTCTTATTGTTTATTGGGAGAAGGAAAGAAACTTTTGTATGTCTGGCAGAGTCCCAAGATTTTTTATTTCTCTGCTTAACAATAAAAGGCAATGTTGTTAGCCTCCAACCTTCTGTAGGCAGATTTAGGCAGATCTTACTTTTTTGGATGTGTTGCATAATTCTTAAATGTTGGAAGCACTTTGGAACTCAGAATGATTGACTTTGTTGACGTTTAGAATGAAAGTGAAGTTTCATTTTGGGTATCTATTGATAAAACCCCTAATATCAATTTTTGTTACTCTTGTTTCATATTCTACCTTCAAGTGCACTCATTCTTGCTTGCACCATTTTGATTTTGTGAGATAGAGCAGAACAGGGATTAATTCATGTAGTATTACTTTTCTGAACAAAACCAGAAAAGCCACTGTGTAGATGTCTTTCTCTTTTTATGCATTTTCTTTGGGGGAAAGAATATCCCTTAAATTGTGTCCTGAATTCTAGTTGTATTCCTCCAAGGGCCCACACTATAGATGGAACCTGGTTGGATAGAAGGGCAGAAGAATGTTATATTGTCCCAATGTGCCTATAATTTATCTATTTTAAATTGGTCATTCTGTCTTACCTAATGGAAATTTTTGCAAGTTTTCCTAGTGTTCACCAGTGGGTTTCAGAATTTGCTAAAACCCCTTAACTATTTTTTTTTTTCCTTTTCTCCGTTATATGATCAGCCTGTAAGAGTAAACAGCCTATTTTGGCATAACTATTGGACTCTTTGATTGTCTTTCTTCTTCTTTTTTATTTTTCATCAAAATCTGAAAGGTAGTAGTGATTTTTTCCTGCTTTTTAAATTTTGTTTCCTTAGCGACAGTTAAGAGATGAAACCAATAAAATGGAAAATACTGTTTTTATGCTTTCTACTTATTAAAATGTTAATTTCTTCTGAGGATGACTTTGTTTTCACTGAATTCAAAAGCAAGAATTAGATATCTGAGATGAACATAAACACTTTTGAAAGAGTTAAGGTAGGAGTAATATGCATTGTATTTACTTTTATTTAAATAACAGGCCAGGATTTTATCATAGGGAGAATTTTAAGTACTTTGACTTATTCTTTGCTCAAGAGATCTCTAGAAAAAGGTGGAAGAACTGAAAATAAGGCATCTAGATTTAGTTTCCTGTTTTACATGTAGTTATTTTGTTTAATTTATAGATACTATCACAAAATAAGTGTAATAGCTGTTCTTATATAATTTACAGAGGCTGAAGTGACCAAAGATCTACTTCTTATCACTTTTCTAATTAAAGGAAAAATTAGTTATAGCATAGGTTTCTAATAATATTATTGAACTAATAATAGACAGTATTCCTAATGCGAACTACAAATATTCAGCTACTCAGAATGCATAAAAATCTGCTTGATACAGCATTAATGTGAGGTGATTCCCTTCTCCCATCGTATTTCCCTTCCCTTCTCCTATTCTTTCCCATGTATTTACTTTTTTTGCCTAAAAGACAGAAAATCGGTATGATTTCTCGTCTGCTACTTTGATTATATAACTCCATCAGACTTTCCATAGGTCTTCAGGTTTTAAGCTCAAAGTTTAATCATAAGTTTTTCCATGAATGTCTTTTTTTTTTTTTTTCCTGGTCCTTTTTCATCCTACAGCTCCCCCTTGACTTACCCACTGCCCTCCCCAATCTGCAACAGTGACAGTTTGCTGCCTCAAAACAGAGCATTCAAATGAATTCGCTTAGCCAATAACTTCTGTGAAGTTGCCTTTTCTAATGGTGTTATTACTCAGTGATGCACAAATGTGGTATTTGCCCTACTGGTAGGCAAACAAAGGTCTGGTTAAGAATGATAACCTGCTGTTTTCTTTAAAGGAGAGCCAAAGACTTGTGCTTTACTCTGTTTTGGTTTTGGGGGAAGTTTTAGCCATTTTGATCGTGAACTTTGTAGTATTTGTGAGTTGATTGTACTGTGTAAGTAGATATATCTAAAGTTAACTATTAAAGTTAGCTAGCCTTATAAAATGTAAAAGTAATGGAAATCCATCAGTTTCTCTAAACCAGTGAATTTCATCTTTTCTATTACTGTGTATAAACATTTGTTCCCTCACCCCTTGCTTTTTTTGAGATTACCTTGTTGTGATACATCTTCTGTGTTTTTTCTTCCTGGGTTTTTTTTCCCTTGTGCCTAAAGGACAATCATCTATCTCTGTGATCAAGTCATGAGTCTGGATAAAAGAATTCATGAGCATATGACTGGTGAGACATAATTAACATCAGTACATGTTCAGGTGATGTTAACATCAGAATATCAGTACATGTTCAGATGATGTTAACTTTCAGGGAAAAATGTTCCTTTCACTAAAGAAGTATTCAGTGAATGGTACTTATATACAAATGGTGGTGGAGAGCAGTCTTACCATCAACTGTATGTTAAAAAAACACCTGTAATGATTTATAGTTCATTAAAAGGAATGGCCCAATTTTTAGGAGAAATTCATAACCTGCTTGGAGATCAACTGCAGTGTTTACTAAATTTGGTGATACATGGTTACAGTGTTGCAAAGTGATCTCTTTCTGAAAATTTTGCTCATCCTTTTTTAAAAAATTGGATAGAACTACTAAATTAAAGCAAATTTTACTTTCCTTGTTAAGGATTGAATAAGCAAGCAGTCTACCCCAGTCAAATCATTTTACCTGAGTACCCCTTTTGCTGATCCACATTCATACCTTTCTACCTTTGACAGCTATGATTTTTATATTTATTGCTTCAGCTCAGCTTTATGAAATTTTCCTGCTGAAATAACTTAATGAGAGTTGTAGGTGGATTGCAGTTAATATTTTTAAAATTTCTCAATTCAGCTTGTATGAGCCACTTCAAAAAGAAAGCTGTTTTTTGGTCAAAAGGTACTATTAATTTTAGTAAATACAACTTAAGATTTGGATTTTACCACCAGCGTCTTTTTTTTTTTTTTGGTTGTTGCAGTTTGGTCAGGGCTGGGTTCGAACCCGCCACCTTCGGTATATGGGGTTGGCGCCCTACTTACTGAGCCATAGGCACCGACCCCCAAGATTTGGATTTTAAAGGTGTTATTTCTGATTGCTAAAGAAGTTTTCACAAGTAATAGATTTTAATTGGTAAGAAATACTGGCTATAATATTAATAAAGAATAAGAAACTGCTACCACCAGGAATAAATAACACCTTTTAATAACAAGTGTGTTTTAATACTGCACTGAACAAGTGGGTAAAGAGTCCTCTGAAATCCTGTTGTGATAAAGGAACTTAACCTCACCACTGGAATCCTTGTTTTCAGAGCCTCTGGATTTTCAGCCAAACACTGAATGTCCCCTAAATTTCATCCCTGCGCAAAACATACTTAGTGTAACAACCTTTATTTTCACCAGAAAATAAGGCATGATAACCCAAGGGGGGAAACTTAAACCTTAAGACGATATTATGTCCAAAAATGTGTATTTAGGAAAATAAAATCCTGTGGAGTTTGTTGTCCTAATGTATATTGTATAACTAGATTAGGTGACTTCTTTTCTTATATTCAGTTCTCAGTCTTTCTGCTTGGTTTTTGTTTGTTTTTGTTTTTTACTCTAAGCAGACAGAGCTCACAAGTCTTTGGCATCCATTTGGGTTATACACTCAGAGTCATCTTATAACTGGAAACTGTCAAGTGGTCCCCCACCTCAGGGAGTATATGAAAGGGTCAAGAAAAGGATGGAAACAAACTATTGGGTGGATAATTTGTTGCCTGATTTTTTTTTTCTGTCTGATGGTTTTAAATGGCCATTTCTTAGTGTCATTTTTCACCATTGATTGGCTGTCATTCCCACAATAATACCTGAATTACTCAGTAAATTTCTGACTTAGAGGCATTCAGAGCTTTTGCTTACCATTTTTACATCCTCTGTTCAACTAAGACACTGTCCTGAGAGTTAGTTTTTCCAAATGTATTGTTGCCTGAATTTTCATACTTTCCCCCTTTCCTCCTTTCTCTTCTTCCCACTTCCTGGGGAGGAAGGGAACTTGAAAAGTTTTCAATTTTATTCATTGGTCCATGGACCTCATTGTCTTATTTGTGATGAATCTATGACTTTTTGGAAAAAGTGAATGAAGGCAATGAGCGAGACCTTCCTTCCACTTCAGCGTTTTCCAGTTGTGAGGTCCCTCTGTGTGTGTGTGTGGCCTCTCCCCGTGTTGTCCTGCCGTCCCCTCTTCCCGTGTTGTCCCTGACCCTGCCATCCCTTCTCCCTGACCATGGTCAGTTTGGTCTTTAGGCTCATACAGTCTCCTGAGACATTCTGCAGTCATTATCACCTTTTTGGGTGGATTTTATTTTGGGGTTTTTTTTTTTTTTTTGGTTGGTTGTTTGTTTTTAAATAACTTTTTAACATTGACACATATTTGCTTGGGATAGAGCTTACGTACTTTACCAATCGTATTGATTGTATGTGATTGTGCCCTGCAGAGGTATATTTAACAAAACAAAAATAATCTAGGTTAATAAAGGAGCCATGAGATTTGAGTCAGATTTTAAGTGACTTTATGAAATCACTTACAGTTTTGGATAGTGAGGATTTGTATCTTCTGTTCTTATAAATCAGTGCTAGACAGAATACCATTTTTTAAAAAGTTGTCTTGCATTTCTGTTTTTTTAATTGCCCCTGCTCCCTATTCTTTCTTGCCTGCCTCTACTCACCCATTTTGAAATGAAATATATTCAGCCTTAAAGTTACATCTGATTGTTAAACTGCTGAATTTTGTGAAATTTTACTTTCCTTGTGAAGGAAAAAGTGAAGACAAATATAGATAATGGGTTGGAATTTCACAAGCTGTGAATAATTCTCTTGAATCTGACAAACTGTGAAATCTTATTTGAAGTCTTTATCTCTTGACAGCTCTTTTGGAATAGGAAAAAGAACCCTATTTGAAATGGACTATTTTCTTCTTGTTTTTAATCTGTTTAATACTTCCAATTTTTAAACAACCTTCAAAGGTAGTGAGGTGGAAAAAGAGGAAGAATAGTAAAAAGGTGATTAGGGCAACAGGATTCTGGATCTGAATAAGTACATCTTCCATTGGTTGCAGGTTTTTGAGATTGGGACCATGTTTTTTCAATTTTGTATTATTTGTGTGCATGTTGTTTATATCAAATATGCCACATTTCGTTAAAATGCTGTTCCCTTTCTTTATTACCTTGGAAACTGACTCAGCCTCATGTTGCTCCTAATTAGTGTTTAAGTCTCCCATAAGTTGCAGATAAAAGGATTTATTTTAACAAGTAGAAGGAGGTGATTCACCTTTTAGATTGTAAATATATGAAAAGTGTCTACAAGGTCTTTATCTGCTTTCTGTCAGCATTTATATTAAATGATAAATTAATGAAGAATGTGTAGTCTTTTTTTGTAAATGAGTCTGTGCCATCTTATTCTAACCTTATTCTTACACCTTTTTCATAGAGGGTTTTTTTAGGTAAAAAATAAAGAAGTGGCTAATATGCATGTAATAGTAGCCAATTTTGTGTAGACATCTTAGGAATGAACATACTATACTCCAAATTATTTTTTTTTTATACAGTGATTGCACATTACAAGTGAAGATGGTGGTTCTGAAATACTAGCATCAATATTCAGTGAGACTCTATGTGTCTTTCCATTTTTACTAACTTCTCCTAATTGTCCTGAAATCCCCATTCATTAGTCATTCCTGGCAGTTAGTGGATAAGTGTAAGTTTATTATCTTTTAGAAACCAATAAATAAAAGTTCAATGACATGAAAAAGACAAATTGAAAGAAATTTAAGAAATACAAAATTCAAGTGTTACCTATGGGCTTTATTTGATCCCGATTTCAACAAAACAAATATAAAGGATATTTTATATCAGTCGGGAAATTTGATTAAGTATTGGGGTATTAGATAATAATAGCAAGGAATGATGTTTTTGTTCAGTGTGAAAATAGCAACAGGATTATGTAAGAGACCGCCCCCCCCCCTTTTTTTTGAGACAGAGTCTCACTATGTCACCCTCGGTAGAGTGCTGTGGCATCACAGCTCACAGCAACCTCAAACTTGAGCTTAAGGGATTCTCTTGCCTCAGCCTCCCAAGTAGCTGGGACTATAGGTGCCTGCCACAACGCCCAGCTATTTGCTTATTGCAGTTGTCATTGTTGTTTAGCAGGCTGGGGGCAGGCTTGAACCCACCAGCCTTGGTGTATGTAGCTGGTGCCCTACTCAGTGAGCTATGGGCGCCAAGCCAAGATATATATATATCTTGCCTGCCTCTACTCACCCATTTTGAAATGAAATATATTCAGCCTTAAAGTTACATCTGATTGTTAAATTGCTGAATTTTGTGAAATTTTACTTTCCTTGTGAAGGAAAAAGTGAAGACAAATATAGATAATGGGTTGGAATTTCACAAGCTGTGAATAATTCTCTTGAATCTGACAAACTGTGAAATCTTATTTGAAGTCCTTGTAAAAAAAGACTATATATATATATGTGTATTTTTTTTTTTTTTTTTTTTTTTTTTTTTACAAAAAGTCTCATGCAGTTGCCCTCAGTAGAGTGCTGTGATATCATAGCTTACAGCAACTTCAAACTCTGGCTCAGGAGATCCTCTGGCCTCAGCCTCCCAGGTAGCTGGGACTACAGGCACCTACTATAACACCCATCTATTTTTAGAGACAGGGACTTGCTTTTTTGCTCAGACTGATCTTTGACTGCTGAGTTCAAGCAATCTGTTGCATCACAGCTCACAGCAACCTCAAACTCTCGGGCTTCAGCGATTCTCTTGCCTTAGCCTCCCAAGTAGCTGGGACCACAGGCGCCCACCACAACACCCGGCTTTTTTTTTGTTGTTGTTGCAGTTTAGCTGGCCAGGGCCGGGTTTGAACCCACCATCCTCAGTGTATGTGGCTAGCACCGCAACCACTGAGCCAAAATCCCATATTTTTAAAAGATGCATAACTGACAATGACTGGAATTTCCTTTAAAATAATAACTATTTTGAAAATAATATACCTTACCAATAAAGGTTATTTTGTCATCCTACCAACAGTTAGCAATTAGGTGCCAAGGGAAGGGGCCATAGTAAAGAAATTCTAGAGGGTATGAGAGATGGTAATCGCTACTGGCATCCCTGAATGATTATAAAACGAGTGGGAACTCCAAAACCAGATCTGTCGTCATTACCACTTACCTAGGTCTACTACTAATCACAAGTAATAGAGTACTTACTTTCTGACCCCATAGGCTGCAGCTCACAAAGACTAATCTAAATGTTTCTTGTATGCATTAGTGCTTTAATCCCAATAACCAGGTTGTCTTCAATAATCAATTAGTAAATCCCTTTGCCTTCCTACTACGTGATTCATTCAGTAAATGGAACACCTTTATTTGGAACACCTAGCATATGAAAAGTAAACTTAACAACTACTCACTGAATACCCACTAGCAGTACTTACTAATTTATGGAGTACTCCCCATATTCACAACACTGTAGGGGACAGTCAGAAGTTAAAAGGCATTAATTCTGGGGTGGCTCGCAGCTATAATCCTAGAGCTATGGAGGGCTGAGGTCAGTGGATCGCCTGAGCTCAGGAGTTTGAGACCAGCCTGGGCTAGAGAGAGAGAGACCCCATCTCTAAAACTAGCCAGGCATTGTGGCAGGCACCTATAATCCCAGCTACTGGGGAGGCTGAGGCAAGAGAATTGCTTGAGCCCAAGAGTTTGAGGTTGTCTTGAGCGATGACATCACAGCACTCTACTGAGGGCAAAAATGAGATTCTGTCTCAAAAAAACAAAAGATGGCAGCACCTGTGGCTCAGTGAGTAGGGTACCGGCCCCATATACCGAGGGTGGAGGGTTCAAACCCGGCCCTGGCCAAACTGCAACAAAAAATAGCCAGGCATTGTGGTGGGCACCTATACTCCCAGCTACTAGGGAGGCTGAGATAAGAGAAACGCCTAAGCCTAGATGTTGGAGGTTGCTGTGAGCTATGACACTGAGGCACTACCAAGGATGACAAAGTGAGACTCTTTATCTCTAAAATAAAAAAAGAAAGAAAGAAACAAAAAACTGTCTCTACCCTAAAGGATCTCTGATTACAGAACTTTAAGATAGTTAAAAATCAATAGCAAGGCACTAAACAGAATTATCAAAGATGATTCAACCACGGTTGTCTTCAAAAGAGAAGAGCAAGGAGTTGTGAGACTGTGCCAAGAAGACAACCTTGCCTGGCTGGCCAGGTTTTCCACAGGACATTACCTTGAAGGTAAAACTTGAACAGTCAAAGGGGTGTTGAAGACATAAGACTCCTGCTCAAAGAAAATAGAACGTGTGTTGTTTCTTTTTGTTTTGTTTTTGAGACCAAGTCTCACTCCGTCACCCTGGGGTTGAGTGCTGTGACATCATCATAGCTCACAGCAACCTCAAACTCTTGGCCTCAAGTGATCCTCTTGTCTCAATCTCCTAAGTAACTGGGACTACAGGCACCTGCCACCTGCCACAATGCCCAGCTTTTTTTTTTTTTTTTTTTTTTTTTTTTTTTATACAGAGTCTCTTGCTTGTCCCAAACTCCTGAGCTCGGGCTATCCAACCACCTCGGCTTCCCAGAGTGCTAGGATTACAGGCATGAGCCACGTCACCCAGCCTAGAATGTGTGACTTTTCTGCGGAAAGAATCTGAATTGCGGAAAGAATCTGAATTGTGGAAACTAGAAAGTCATTGAAGGTAGAGTAGGAGTGAGTGGGTAGCTTGAGATGAGGCAGCTCTAGATCCTAGAAGCCAATAGACAATGCTAAAGTGTTTGCATTTTATTCTGAAACTAAAGGGAGTGCAAAGATGTATGGTTAGCAGGGAAATTAAGGGACCAGGTTTGTGCCTCTTGGGAGCCAATTATAATTTCAAAAAGACACAATCCTGAATGCTATAATTTCAAATGTTGAAATCCTAAAAGATTAAAATGCCAAAAATAGAATTCTGGAAAAAATGCATTTATTTACATCTAAAAGGGAAGGAGTTTATTTGAGAAATGTTAAAACACGACAGACTATTTCATAGACCAATTTGCAAAATAAAATAGGCAATGATAACATTTTTGCAAGCATAAACAGTCATACTAATGAAAGTCACCGGAGTATCACAGTTATGAGCAGATGAACCATGTACATAAAGAAATAGGTCAAAGAGCTGAATGTATTACTATAAACGCGTGTCTTTCTGGTTGGTAATTGCACCCAGTGTCAGAATTGTGCCTTTATGGATTATAAATGCATTTCTACCTCACCCTCAGCTGTGAGGGACAGCTCCAAGTATTTTGATGAGATCAGTCAAAAACTCCAATGGTCACAACTGCATATGCTGAGATCCCCCAAAAGCTGAGATCTCAAAAATTTTCTTTCACAAGTGCAGATGTACAAAAAGGACATCTCTTCATTAACAGAGGAAGTTTAAAGCCGATGGTGTTAACTCAGTCTGAGACATCCTTGAGACCCAAGGAGCTGTTGGTTTAAGTCTTGGAGTCCAAAGGTCAGCAAAGCTGGAGTTCCCATGTCCAAAAGCAGCAAAAGAAAAGTCTGTTCCAGCTCTCAGAGACCAGTTTGCCTCCTTTATTCTTTCCCAGTCCCTGGCTGGCTGGTGGATGCCTGCCAACCTCGACTGCAGATCTTCACTTAATCTACTCAGATTCACACACGAATCTCCTCTGGGAACACCCTCCCAGACACACCAAAAATAATACTTTACTAGCTTTCTGTGTGTTCCTTAGTCAAATCAAGTTGACACCTAAAATTCAGTCCACTGCTAGTCAACTTGGGAGTCATAATTTCCAAATATCTGTAATAGCAAGGGATTTCCACCTACCGTGATGCAGCATATCCTGTGATTGTGATTCTCAGGATTTCAGATGTTAGAGATTTTAGGTTTTAGGGGTTTTAATGTTTAGGGATTTCAGAATTGTGCCTTTACAGATTATAAACGCATTTCTACCTCACCCATCAAATAAACTTGGTCAAATTTTGCGATAGCAGCCCTTGGAAGACGTGGGTAAAGAGGCCCCCAGTCACATAACACGCTTGGCTCTGGCTTGACAATGAGTTGATCCTGTTGCTGCTTGGTCTATCTGAACCATCTTTCCCCCTCTCCAGGGAATGCTCTCCCACTACTTCTGCCTCTGTGCTCTCTGTCTTTTCCCTGTTTCTCTTTCTCCGCCTAAAACTTCCTGAACTAATGTAGAAGCAATAAGCTTTGACCCCATACAATTCTCTCTCGCCCTGTCTCCCAAGAGTGTCTATCCTTGCTTAATGTTGCTGGTCATACAAGGTGTCAATTCCTCCGGCTAAGCATTTTTTTCACATTACTTGATAATCTTCGTTTTCCATGTGGGAAGAATTTAAAATACTGTATTTCCTGCTTAATAAATTAGCAAAATTGCTCTGGACCTGGATTTCTTCAAACACAAATGTTTATTGAGTACCTGGTACGTTCAAGTCCCAGTGCCATGGGCAATGGACATGTTCAATAAATATTTGCTGTTTTGATTTCCCTGAAGCGAAAACCGAACTATGAGGATGTGGACAAATTCCAATGAGATGCTTTGAGTCTCAGCTAAAAGCTGCCAAATGGTAATGTAGGGTTTATTTCTATACACTTGCTAATTTCACCTTAATTAAAATGTTAACCTAGTCAGCTGGGAACCCAGGGGAGTTGGATACTCTTGTTTTTCTGTGCTAGACATTTTGCCAGATTTCCATGGAAGGTTTAAGCTTTGAGTTACTCAGTAACCATAGCGGGGGCTGGGCCCTGCTATTTGTTTCCTGCCAAGGTCTTGCTCTTCAGTCCAGGATATGAGGCAATGGACACGGACGGGCTGAATTACCTGCCTAGAGGTAGGGCCAAGCAGAGTAGAATTGTATTTTTTTTTTTTTATTAAATCATAAACACATAGATCATGTATACATTAATGCATTTATGGGGTACAATGTGCTGATTTCATATAGAATTAGGAACGCTTACATCACAGGTGAAATAACAGACACCTCAGAAATTCAAAAAGTCCTTAATGAATACTACAAAAAACTTTATTCCCAGAAATATGAAAGAAGAATTGTATTACCGACCTTGAAGGAAGTGCTAAAAAGGAGAGGTCATCAAATACTCTGCACTTTCCTCTCCATGTTTACTACCCCTAAGAAAGCAGAGCTCAGGGAGGACCTGTGAACTCCTGCCAATCTTGTCTCCACCCAGAATGCAAAAAACCAGTGACACAGAGACATAGGGAATTCTCTTCAAAAACTAATTTTTACCTGATTAAAAATTTCTTTCTTTTTTTTTTTTCTTTTTGAGGCAGAGTCTCAATCTGTTACCCTGGATACAGTGCCCTAGCATCACAGCTCACAGCAACTTCAAAACTCTTGGGCTCAAGAGATCCTCTTGCCTCAACCTCCTGAGTAGTTGGGACTACAGGCACCTGCCATGACACTCAGTTTTTCTAATTTTATTATTTATTAATTTATTTATTGATGTATTTATTGTATTTGAGACAGAATCTCGCTTTGTCACCCTCAGTAGAGGGCCCTGGTGTCATAGCTCACAGCAACCTCCAACTCTTGGGTTCAAACAATTCTCTTGCCTCAGCCTCCCAAGTAGCTGGGACTACAGGTGCCCATCACAGCACCTGGCTAATTTTGGAGACAGGGTCTTTCTCTTGCTCAGGCTGGTCTTGAACATAAGGCAGTCTACCCGCTTCAGCCTCCCACAGTGCTAGGATTACAGGCATGAGCCACTGTGCCCACCCCTTAGTTTTTCTATTTTTAGTTTAGAAAGATACCATGGCAGGCTCCCAGCTACTCAGGAGGCTGAGGCAGGAGGACCATTTGAGCCCCCAAGACTTTGAGCTAGACTAATGCCATGGCACACTAGCCTGGGTGACAGAGTGTCTCAAGAAAAAAAAAAAATAAAAGAAGTCCTGGGCTCAGCGCCTGTGGCTCAAGCGGCTAAGGCGCCAGCCACATACACCTGAGCTGGCGGGTTCGAATCCAGCCCGGCCCACCAAACAACAATGATGGCTGCAACCAAAAAATAGCCAGGCGTTGTGGCAGGCACCTGTAGTCCCAGCTACTTGGGAGGTGGAGGCAGGAGAATCGCTTGAGCCCAGGAGTTGGAGGTTGCTGTGAGCTGTGATGCCACAGCACTCTACCCAGGGCAACAGCTTGAGACTCTGTCTCAAAAAAAAAGAAAAAGAAAAAGTCCTGGAAAAGGATCATTGAAGTCTGCTTAAATTACCACATGAAAATTTGGTGAAAAACAATATATATGCATACCATCAAAGTGTGTGAAGTGGGCAGCACCTGAGGTTCAGTCGGCCCCATATACCGAGGGTAGAGGGTTCAAACCTGGACGCAGCCAAACTACAACAAAAAATAGCCGGGCATTGTGGCGAGCGCCTGTAGTCCCAGCTACTCGGGAGGCTGAGACAAGAGAATCACCTAAGCCCAAGAGCTGGAGGTTGCTGTGAGCTGTGATGGCATGGGGTGACAAAGTGAGACTCTTTTTTTGTTTGTTTTTTTGTTTTTAACCCACCATCTCTGGCATATGGGGCTGGTGCCCTACTCCTCTGAGCCACAGGCACCCCCCCCCAAAAAAAAAAAAAAGTGTGTGAAGTATCCCCATGAGACACTTATTTAATAAAAATAGGAAAATGTAACTTATAGCAGAGAAACTTAACAAAGTGATCAAAGTTAACATTATCAGTAATAACATCATGTACTTCCTGATGAGATACACCCAGAAGGACACACTATTACCCCTGTGGCATTCCTGACCCCCAAAGGATAATTTGAATCTAAGCTTGAGGAAGCCTCAGATAGACACAAATTGAGAGACAGTCTTCAAAATTAACTGGCCTACGGACGGGCTTGGTGGCTCACGCCTATAATCCCAGCACTTGGAAGGCTGAGGCAGGTGGATTGCCTGAGCTCACAGGTTCAAGACCAGCCTGAGCCAGAGCAAGAATTCGTCTCTAAAAATAGCCAGGACCTGTGGTCACACCTACTTGTGAGGCTGAGGCAAGAGAATTGCTTAAGCCCAGGAGTTTGAGGTTGCTGTGAGCTAAGATGCCACAGTACTCTACCAAGGTTGACCAAGTAAAACTCTGTCTCAGAAAGAAAAAACAAAAACAAAACAAATTAACTGGCCTATACTCGTCAAGAATGCCAAAGTCATGAAAGAAAAAGAACGGATAGGACCTGTTCCAAGCTGGAGAAGACCAAAGGGACATGACAACTAAATGCCATGTGTGATGCTAGACCAAGAAAAGGGGGGAAAAAATTGATTTTGTTTTTTATTTTTCGTGATAACTCAGTGGTTCCAAAAATGTGATCCAGTAGCCCTAGGAGATCCAGAAAACCTTTCAGTGGATAAAGAAAAAATGGTCTTAATACGTAACTTTTAATAATACTTAGATATTCTTTGGCAAGACTACAAAGAGATTCTGAGGCCGGTGTGGTGGCTGACACCTGTGATACTAGCACTTTGGGAGGCTGAGGAGGGAAGATCAGTCAAAGCCAAGAATTCAAGGTCAGCATAAGCAACATAATAAGAAAAATACCCCAGCATGGTGATGCACACCGGTAGTCCCAGTTACTCTGCAGACTGAGGTAAGAGGATCCCTTGAACCCAGGAGTTCCAGGCCACAGTGAGCGCAGTTGCACACCACCGTGCTCCAGCCCAGACAATGGAACAAGATCCTGTCTCAAAAACAGGGAGGGTGTGCTGGGGAGGGATTCTGAGACCAAAAAGTTGAAAAAACCACTGCTATTAAGAACATTAATGAGATGATTGGCAAAATTAGAACAAGGTTTATAGATTTGAAAATATTTGACAAAAATATTAATTTCCTGGCTTCCTGTGATCATTTAAAAGAATGATCATATAGGGTGAAAAGGCATTATATCTGCAACTTACTCTCAAACAGCACAGAAAAATATCTTTGTATGTATGTGAAAGTGTGGATATCTGGAGAATGAAAAGCAAACATGGTTGAAAGTTAACACTTGGAGGATCTGGGTGAAAGGTACACAGAATATTTTGTACTATTTTTACAACGTTTGTGAGTCAAAAATTATTTCAACATAAAATTTTTTAACTCTCAGTCTTGCAAAATTCTTATAAGATTGCCCTCTTCATCATCCCGGTACCCCCAGCCCCTGCCCCAGCCCTCCTGCTTCCCCTTCTCCTTCCCTAATAGACACTTCAGTCATGTGACCAGTGGCATTGACTGGGATGTTTGTCTTCATGGCTGGGTACCCCTAATGCAGCACTGAACACTTTGAGGGCAGATTTGTCTTTATATCCCTAGGTCCAGCACCATGCTTGGTCATTTATTAAATGTTTGTTAATTAAATGATCCCTATGGCTCAGTGAATGAATGAACAAAATAAACCCAACCACTGATGTTATAGCTCTTCACCTCCTGGCCAGGTAGTATCTGCAGGTGTTCACCAGATCACCTGCACCCCTTCTGCAGGGTCTCCCGACTCCTATCAGCTGGAACAATAGTTCTCAATAGTATGGTCCCACCTCAGGATCTTTGTATTTCCTGTTTCTTCTTGGAGAGGTTTGTATGGCTCCTTCCCTCATTTTGTTCTGTACTCTTAATGTCAACTCACCTTCCTACCACCCTTTCTCATATGGTACGCCCCCCATCACTTTCTCTCCACCCACCCTGTTCTCGCTTTCTCCATGGCGTACATGAACATCTGACAGACACCTTATATTTTTATTTTGTATATACTGCTTCGTTATGAGATTACTGCATGTCTCCCCTTGGAATGGAAGCCTCAGCCCCAAGAACCGTGCCTGCTGGCACATGTAGCACTCCTGTGTTTGTTGAACACCGGTGGTTGAACTGAAGACTCCAATTGTCTTTTATCTAGAGTGACAGATGAGCCTCTGAGCATTCTTGGGCCCTTTGGGACAGTTGTCCCGGCAACTGTTCACACTGTACATAGGGGTCCTCAAAGTGTCCAATTAGCCAAACACCTAATGTAGTGACTGAAGAATTCTCTAAAATTCCTATAATTGCAACAACTTCAAGGAGTCCTTCCTCAGAAGGCACTGTTCTCATAAAATAGCCACTTGGTTTACCTCTTCAGTATGTACATGTAAATAAATTGTAATATAGCAAATCTTTTGTTTTAATATAAGAATGAGCCTGTCCAGTTTCTGCTGTACATTATTAAAAGTTTTATTCACAGAGGAAAAAAAAAGAAAGAAGGCGGCACTGTTCTCCTAACCTGTGAACACTGTTGCAGCAATCCTTATGATACTGCTTTTGGCTATTTAGGAAGAGGCAAATGTAAATAAACCTGCCCTTTATCCCCATTAGTTTAAATTTACTTCATCTCAGCAATAACTAGTAATAATAACAACAACAAGGGCCGGTCACGGTGGCTCACACCTGTAATCCTAGCACTCTGGGAAGCTGAGGCAGGTGGATCACCTGAGCTCAGGAGTTCGAGACCAGCCTGAGCAAGAGCAAGACCCAGTTTCTACTAAAAATAGAAAAACTAGCCAGGCATTGTGGTAGGCACCTGTAGTCCCAGCTGCTCAGGAGGCTGAGGCAAGAGGATCGCTTGAGCCCCGGAGTTTGAGGTTTCTGTGAGCTATGACACCAGGGCACTCTACTCAGGCAACAGAGTGAGACTCTGTCTCAAAAACAACAGCAACACCACCAACAACAAAAAATTACACATATTGGATCCTTATTAACAATCGCACATTTCTTTAAGGATCCACTGTTGTCCTAATGTTGATTATTTCTGGTTGTGGAGGAATAATTATTGGATGGTTGTGTATCAGAAAACTTGCCTAACCACAATGACACATATAGAGAATACTGACAATGAACAAAGTGGATCGCTTTGTCTATTTTAACCTATTTATAGTTTTCCTGTGAATATTGTATGACTATATTATTTCAAAATGCATAAGCATTAAATGTCAATTAGCTAAAATGTTAAAAAAAAAAAATACACACAAATATAATACAGTTAGTTTACATTTCAGCAGTTGTATGCATTTTTTTTTTTTTCTCTTGTCTACTGATCCCCAGGAGAATTTTGCCAAGTATCTCCCCTTCAGCTCCCTCTTGCAGGCACCCTGAGGCCCCTGCTCTCATGTCCCCTTCCCATCACTTCAGGCCTGAGTGGGGAGTGGGTCGGCCTGTGAGCCACAGGTGTAACATCACGTGTCCTGCGCTCAGCCAGGAGGGATGCTGGACTGTCAGAAGCCTGAAGGTAGCAGCTGACTCCAGCAGGCATTCCGCTCACTCTCTCTTGCTCTCTCACTCTCTCTCAGTCACATATTTTCTAACCAACTTTGACTTTGTGAACTCACTCTCCTTTTCCTTTTCTATAAAGGTGAAGAGGAGAATCAGGGAGTGTGAGCAAGAAAGGTGGGTCCTACTTTCTCTAGGCCTGACTGAACTTTAGAACTTCTCTGCTAATTAAACAACACTGGGCTCTACACTTTGCTTAACCCTGGGAACTGGTCATCAGTCTTTGACCTCAGTTCTTCTCTCCTGACCAGCTCCCTCCCCCACCTCTGGAACCTCAGTCAGATTTAGAGGAAAGAACCAGTTTTCAGAGAGATTGCCTCAGACCACATTATCTCCCCTTGCCCAGGCCTGTGGAAGCTTAGCGGCCATGTATTCCAGTGGGATAGGGACCGTAGCTGCTGGAAAAAGGTAAGAGGGGTGAGCTTTCCCTTTGCACGGCCTCACGGGGTTTTCTGACTTCCGAAGGACTCAGGAGAATGACCTCCAACACCTTTGAGAAGATCAGGCCCTCTCCCTTGTAGTTAAGTCAAAGCCCTGTTTGGAAGACGTCATTTTAAGAGCTCTCCTTCCTGCCCCTGTCTGGGGGTAAGGCCTTTCCCTAAGCCACACCTGAGATCCTTGGTTTAAGAAACACGGAGATGTGTTCCTTTGTGTAAAGATGCTGCCCAGAGCTCTCACATGCACAGCAGGCCAGGGCACCCTCCAAGGGGGATTCCCAGAGCCGGCCATACATCTGAAAAGAGGGCAAATTTAATCTACAGAGACCTCCTGGCTCCCTTTTTGCTCCTTCTTCCACTCAGTTGCCACCTATCTTCACCCTCCCCCCAAGCTCGCACATCCTCCCAATATCTCAGTGACCTTTGACTAAAGGGCCTAAGCCCTGTTCCCTTCTCTGGAAGTGAGACCTGCCCCTCCCTCAGCACCACACTCTTTCCCTTCTGGCTCTGGGTCGTCATAGGAGGCTAGACGGGAGGTGATGGCTGACCACCTTGGTTTCTCTTTTTACCTAACGGAGCTCTCAAGGCCTTCTCATCCTCCACTGTATTTCCAAGTGTAAGTGGAGGACAAAATAGGAAACAGAAGGCACTCAAGCCAGGGAAGTGCACAGCAGGTTCTCTCTCCTTCACCCTGCCTTCCAGATCTTCCTTAGGGCCCCTCTTCTCTCCCACTCTATGCCTCTGTTCTTGAAATAGCTCAGGGTTGGCCTCAGACTATCCAAGAGGACAAGGCCCTTGGCTTTGCGCCGTAGCTCAGTAGTTACAGTTCTGGCCACATACACGGGGTTGGAGGGTTTGAACCCAGACCGGGCCAGTTAAACAACAATGACAACTACAACAAAAAATAGCCAGGCATTGTGGCAGGTGCCTGTAGTTCCAGCTACTTGGGAGGCTGAGGCAAGAGAATCGCTTAAGCCCAAGAGTTTGAGGTTGCTGTGAGCTGTGATGCCATGGCATTCTACCTAGGATGACATAGTGAGACTCTGTCTAAAAAAAAGAAAAGGGTGGTGCCTGTGGCTCAAGGGAGTAGGGCACCAGCCCCATATGCCAGAGGTGGTGGGTTCAAACCCAGCCCTGGTCAAAAACTGCAAAAAAAAAAAAAAAAAGAGGACAAGGCCCCTTTGGTTGCCCCAGCTCCCGCCACCCCACACCTGCTGAGCCTTTGCACTGTGTGCTTGTCTTTTTCTAGCAGGAGAAAACCCAACATCTACAGACTCCCTTCTCTACACCAGAGACTGTGAAGCAGCTGGAGGATGCCCTTGGCCACCCTATCTATCTACCAAAAAAAGTTGTTTTCTTTTGAAACAGTCTCACTCTGTCTCCCTGCGTAGAGTGCTCTGGCGTCATAGCTTACAGCAACCTCAAACTCCTGGGCTCATGCAATCCTCTTGCTTCAGGCTTCCCAGGAGCTGGGATGACAGGTACCTGCCACCACACCTGGCTAGTTTTTCTATTTTTTAGTAGAGACAGGGGTCTTGCTCTTGCTCAGGATGGTCTTGAACTCCTGAGCTCAAGGAATTTACCTGCCTTGGCTTTCCAGTGTGTTAGAATTACAGGTGTGAGCCACCATGCCTGGCATACAATAAATATTAAGAGGGTTTTGTTTGTTTGTTTTAAATAAAGACAGGGCCTTGGTCTGTTGCCCAGGCTGGTCTTAAACTCCTGAGTGCAAGCAATTTTCCCACCGCAGACTCCTGAGTAGCTGGGATTACACACATTATAAGAGCCTTTATCACTTTGTTTACTTCATTGTGTGTCCCCCAATTCTCCTGATTTACCAATCCCACTATCTTGGATTACTTTTTTTTTTTTAAAGTGAGATAAGCTTCATTTTCCTTTAATGAATCCATGTGGGAAGCTATTAAAAATTCCAGGCAATAAAAAGATAAATAAAATAAAAATTCCAGGCAATGAAAAAGGACGAGGACCTGAACTAAGGCTGTGGCAATAATTGGCAAGAGACCAAGGAAGCAGAATTAATTGAATCTGGTGTTTGACTCAGTGAAGATGGTGAGAGGGAGGAATCCATGGTGACTCCCTGGTTTCTGGACTGGGAGCCAGGGAGGAGGATCCCTTCACTGAGTTGGAAGACACAGAAGAAAAGCAGGTGTGGGCTGAGAATTACCAGCTCAGTCTGGTGGTATTTTACTAAGGAACTTCCAGAACTTCCACGTGGAATTCTAGCAATCAGTCTGGAGCTCAGTGGAAGGATTGGGATTGGAGCTAGAGATGTAGGAGTTGGGCACACAGATATTGCCTTTGCTCCCTTCATTCCTTCTTACTCCTCTCTTATTGCTGAAACCTCTGCTGCATCAATCAAAATCCTTCCCATCCTTTAAGAGCAGGTTAAATTCCCTCCAATTAGATCATCCCCGCAGTGTCTGTAAGTGGCTCCCCCTACTGCCCTAACTCTTCATGGGTCACTAAAGTTCCTCGACTGTTTTTCATGTATAATAGCTCACCAATAGGAAACTCTGCATTCTCTATTTTGCCCAACATGGGTCCTTGAGCACACAATACTTCTATTAACCATCAGTTGATTCTAATTTTTACACGACTACATCCAAGCAAGTGGGACTATCTACTTGCAAGGACCCCTCCTCCTGGCCATACCAGGTGGTGGAGTCCTGTGCTATCCTGAGGCAAGTTTGGTGGGCGGAGAGGATAGTGTCTCCCAGCCTAGCTTGACTCAGCATTCTGTCCCCTCGTAGGAAGGTGTGTCTTCTCCCCTTGCTGCTCATTGGCCTCTGGGGCTGTGTGACCTGTTACGGGATCCCTGTGGAAGACATCTGCATAGCCAAACCCCGGGACATTCCTGTGAATCCCATGTGCATTTACCGCTCCCCAGAGAAGAAGGCAACCGAGGATGAGGGCTCAGAGCAGAAGATCCCTGAGGCCACCAACCGGCGGGTCTGGGAACTATCCAAGGCCAATTCCCGCTTTGCCACCACCTTCTATCAGCACTTGGCAGACTTCAAGAATGACAACGACAACATTTTCCTGTCACCCCTGAGTATCTCTACGGCTTTTGCTATGACCAAGCTGGGTGCCTGTAACAACACCCTCAAGCAGCTGATGGAGGTACAAAGCAAAGACCTTCTGTTTAACCTCCTTCCTAGGAGCATCTTCTGGCTTCCATAGGTCCAATGACTCCTAACCCAACACTCTAGGTCACCAGGAGAGCTCATTATAGGCTGTAATTCCCTTTGAAAACTAATTTTTAAAAAAATTAGGCAAGGAATCCCTATCTGGTTTTCTGCTCTGTAAATCACTTGGGCTACCTTAAAATGGAAGAAGGCCTGTGTCTCTCCCAACCTCTCTTTTTAGTCATTCTTTCATTCATGCATGCACGTATTCATTCATTTGCACATTCGTACATTTACTCATCCAGTACCTCCTCTGTGCCAGGCAATGAGCTAGGCAGTGAGATTCCCAGTTCCTGCCCTGGCAGTGGAAGGGGGACTTACCTTCTGGTGACCTCAGGCATATGGGCTCTTGCAGATAAAGATTCTAGGATCCCATGTTTAGACTTGGAGTCCAGAGAAGCCACGAGAAGACTGAAGGACGTGAGAGCATTTTCTGGCTCTGGGAAGCATTGATCATTTCCGATCAGTGACTCAGTTCCTCCTCCCCTTTTTTGAGGAGGGAAGTGGGGCATGATAGGAAGAAATGCCAGGAATGAAGTAGCCATTAATACCACTCTAATAAGTCATGGATGAAAACACTAGATCCTTAATCTGCCCTTGGCTTGGGTGTCTGACAGTCTTTCTTCAGTTTGGACCACACTTTGGAAGCAAAGATAATCAATAGAGAGGTATAAGTTTCCTCAGCATGGTAAACAGTGCTTACCTGGATCTCAGACCTTCAGCTCTGTGGGTCCTAGGAGGATTTTCCGCTACTCTAGAAGCCACTTTCACTGAACTTCATCACCCTCGCTCAGTCTTCTAGGACAAATTAACCCCTTTTACTTCAAAAGGACCGTGTAGTTTTAGAAACTCTTGAGCCACCTAACACTGCCTTCTCTGTGCTCGTCAGTAATCTACATATATGTTATTGGAACCAACATATATGCATTGCTCACAGCACTTCCAAAATGTTTCTGTACCAAACTGAGATTTTAAATGTGACCCTTCCTAAGAGAACAGAAACAGAACACTGTTTCCAAACCAAGCATGCCCTTTCGGTCCTCCTTTCTATAAAATCTTCCCATACGGGATGCTGTGTACTGGAGAAGTGGGGTGGGGTTCTTTGGAGAAAAGAGAAACTTGGTCAAAAGCATGATGTGAAAAAATTACATGCTGAGGGGAGGGTGCCATTTTGCCTTTTGGGAATGGGGGCAGGATTTGAGTTTTTGTTTTGTTTTGTTTGTGTTTTGTAGAGACAGAGTCTCACTTTATCGCCCTTGGTAGAGTGCCGTGGCATCACACAGCTCACAGCAACCTCCAATTTCTGGGCTTAGGCGATTCTCTTGCCTCAGTCTCCCGAGTAGCAGGGACTACAGGCGCCCGCCACAACACCTGGCTACTTTTTTGTTGCAGTTTGGCCAGGGCCGGGTTCGAACCCACCACCCTCAGTATATGGGGCCGGCGCCCTACACACCGAGCCACAGGCACCGCTCCAGGATTAAAGTTTTAAAGGCTGAGCCTGGCAGAGACAAATCTTTAAGCCCCTTCCAGCCCTGAGCCTCTGATTCTGGGCCTGTTTGATCCCTTATTGATAGAGTCACTCTTTTCCTTTCCCACCTCTACTACCAGTATCTCCAAGAGCAGCTGGCCCCAGTAGATGCCATAAAGTGTAACAAACTTTATGTCCCTCACAAGAAGGGACATTGTCCTGAGTCCCCTCTCTGTCCAGAATCTCCAAAAGGACCTTTCCTATTCCAGCAGGAAGACATCTGTGTGTTGGTCTCGAACCCTTTAGAGCCTTGAGATGGATGGCATCCCAGTGTCTTTCTTCTTCCCTTCATCCTTCCTACTCTTTATTCTTTTACCCATTTACTCATTGCAAACATGAGTTGAACATTTATGCTATGCCAGGCACTGTGCTTGAAGGAGCTCACAACTGAGGTGGCTGCTGGTCAGGGGCGGACTGGTGCTGTGCCCACCACCCACATGAGCTGGGCTGCCCACCAAAGCCAAAGCCATTTTCTTCATTTTATTTTTTCTTTTCTTTCTTTCTTTCTGTCTTTTTTTTTTTTTTTGAGACAGTGTTTTACTATGTCACCCTCGGTAGAGTGCTGTGGCATCACAGCTCACAGCAACCTCAAACTCTTGGGCTTAAGTGATTCTCTTGCCTCAGCCTCCCAAGTAGCGAGGACTACAGGCACCCACCACAATGCCTGGCTATTTTTTTGTTGCAGTTGTTACCTGGCCCGGGCCGGGTTCAAACCCACCACCCTCGGTGTATGTGGCTGGTGCAGTAACCACTGTGCTACGGGCTCCAAGCCTACCACAACCATTTTCTTTTGACTTCTATAGGTATTTAAATTTGATACCATATCTGAGAAAACATCTGATCAGATCCATTTCTTCTTTGCCAAACTGAACTGCCGACTCTATAGAAAAGCCAACAAATCCTCCAAGTTGGTATCAGCAAACCGCCTTTTTGGAGAAAAATCCCTTGCCTTCAATGAGACCTACCAGGACATCAGTGAGGTGGTGTATGGAGCCAAGCTCCAACCCCTAGACTTCAAGGTGAGTTGTAGATGTTATTCCTAACCGCAAAGTTTTTCCTTTCTACTCAGAGACTGAGAAGGGTCCAAATCAATACTTCTATGCTAGCCGAAGATTGGTGGAGGGCTGCTTGTGAGTCAGAATCTGTGGAATACTTATTCTCACTTGAAACCTGAGAAATCTAGAGTTATCTATACCCCAGATTGTATGGGGGGAGGGGGGGAGCTGCTCTGGAAATGTAGTGTAAATGATCAGTTCTTCATTTCTTTTCTTTCTTTCATTTTTTTTTTTTTTTTTTTAAAGACAATCTCACTTTGTTGCCTTTGGTAGAGTGCTGTAGCATCATAGCACACAGCAACCTTGAACTCTTGGGCTCAAGCAATCCTCTTGCCTCCACCTCCCGAGTAGCTGGGACTACAGATGTCCACAATTCATAGCTATTTTTAGAGATGGGGTCTCCCTCTAGTGCAGGCTGGTCTCAAACTTCCTGAGCTCAGGCAATCCACCCGCCTCAGACTCCCAGAGTGCTGGGATTACAGGTGTGAACCACCTCACCCAGCAATTCTTCATTTCATTCACCAACTTCAAATATTTACCAAAGGGTATTCTGAAGATGCCAGTCCTATACTACTTAAACAGTTACCACGGCCAAATAAAATTAGTGTCTGATGCATGGAGCACACAAGCCCTAGCAAGTGTTCTGAGAAGTTCTGCAACAGAGAAATTTGTTGCCTGTTTCCATCAGCATTTCTCAAACTTATTTGACCTGATGGGCATTTCCCTCCTCTTCCTAACTCCCCACCCCCACCATCGTTCATGGCTTTCCACAGAGCACGTTTTGGAAACTCTACTCTTGGGAGCTCAGATTTTCCGAAGTTAGGGAAGATAATATTTTATCTTATTTTTCCCAGAACTATTTACTCCTTTCTTCCTTTCAGTTCCTTTATTTCTTCCTATTGCTTTTCTTTTTTTCTTCTGATACTATTTATTAACTATATGAAAGATTCATGGCACCATATAAGACATGTGAGATTTCCCCAGTTTGAGTTAGAGTGATGGCTTCTTAATCAAATGGTGGGAAAGGGCAGAAAGATGAAGAATAAAATAAGTGCTACGTGGGGAAATGGAGGAACCAGTTGAATAGCACAGGTGGGTAGGTTTTCCTCTTGTTCTCTTCAGGAAAATGCAGAGCGGTCCAGAGTGACCATCAATGAATGGATAGCCAATAAGACCGAAGGCCGTATCACTGACGTCATTCCTGCAAAAGCCATTGACGAACTCACTCTTCTGGTTTTGGTGAACACCATTTACTTCAAGGTACACAAAACGGCCCCCGCGACCCCGGGGACTTCCTCTTGCTATTTGGCTTACCCTGTTTCACACCATCAAGTACGTGTTAGGTAGATCCCTCTGACAAATGGTCCATGCATGGTCTGGGCAGAAATATAAATTTGCTGAGATCCCAGAACCTTTAGAGTCACGGTGGCTGGGCTGGGGTCTAGGGGAGTCTGGTAGTGTTCTCAGACTCGGGACAGAATGTGCACACACACAAACCCAGCGCACCTAGCTGCAAGGTGTGCATGGTGACAGACTCCCGTGGGTGTCACAACTTCTATGTGACAACTTCTGCTGTCAACTCCATTTTGAAAACTAGAACAAAATGACAGAGTCTCTTGAAAATCCTCAGTGCTGAGATTTTCCCCATCCTCTGAAGTAGCTTCTACAGTGATACAAAGTTCCCCTTGCCTGAAGCTTCTGAACTTCCAGGTGCCAACCTCATCTTAGACTCAGCAGAAACCCTTTTCTTTGACCTTGTAGATGGCCTTTGTCTTCTTCAGAAGGTAGTATTGTAAAGACTCTTTGAACTTGATTCCATTTGGGAAGCAGAAGGAGGAAGGTACTGGAGATACACAGGTCCCTGACACCCACGAGGACCACCAGGTGGAGTTGTAGCATATCTTGCCCATCCTGGGAACTGCTCCCCATGCCTTCTTCCCTCCCACTTGGCCCAGGGACTCAGAGCATCACTGCTATTATCAGTTACTCTGTCTCTTGGGGTTTCCCTTTCTCCAAGAATAAAGTTGATTGTGTTTGCACCACATGTAATTCCCTTTACAGTTTGCAGAACAATCTGCCTCGTATTAGTCCTCTTGATCCTCACAGCACAAATGAGACCTTGGGCTACTGGGACAGATAACTTAAAATCTTGGCTCATAGTCCATTTCCAAGTGTGGGAACTTGGGTGAGTTACCTGAGACCTTGCTATGACTAAATTTCTGCATCTATAAAGTGGTAATAATGATGCATCTACCTCTTATGGTTCCTGAGGGGATTGAGTAAGTGGATGCATGTTAAATACTTAAGTCCTGCCACTGAGTGAATATTCTATAAATATCACTTATCACCAGCTCCTAATTTTACAGATGAGAAATCACTATGCAGAAAAAGAGTGAAGTGACTTGTCCCAAGATCAAAGAGCCAGAAGGTGATAAATGGTAATTTTCAAAAAGCCTTATGGCTCAGGATCCCTCCCACTTTGAACAGAAAGTCAGGACACTGCCTCTGGCTGGCAGGGCCTCCAGATGACCCCCCTGGGATCTGGCTTTTGTGTGTTATCTGTGTCTGGCTTTTATTCTTCTGAGGCAGAGCCCAGAACACTGGAGGCTAGCTCTGGAAAAAGAGGATGGCAGGAGGCAGACAGCAAAGGGCAATTAGATTTAAACTCCTGAAGAGACTTGCATGGAGGCATATAGGTTGTTCTTGGTTTAGTTTTTATTTTTCTGATTATAAAAGCAAATATTGACTGCTATCAATCTGGGAAAAACAGAAAAGTACATGGAACAAAACCCACTCATAATTCTGTCACTCTGACACAGTCATTATTACCCTTTTCACGCATATTTCTCTAATCCTTCTTCCTAATAATTATACTTAAATATAAATGTAATAATATAATATGAATATGCCCTGTGTCAATAAATATTCTCCTGGGGATGTTTCGTCTTCCTTTGTGAGTTTCTGACTTGATGTCTTCTTGCAGGGCCTGTGGAAGTCAAAGTTCAGCCTTGAGAACACGAGGGAGGAACTGTTCTACAAGGCTGATGGGGAGACGTGCTCAGCGTCCATGATGTACCAGGAAAGCAAGTTCCGCTACAGGCGTGTGGCCGAAGGCACCCAGGTCCTTGAGTTGCCCTTCAAAGGTGATGACATCACCATGGTGCTTGTCCTGCCCAAGCCTGAGAAGAACCTGGCCAAGGTGGAGCAGGAACTCAGCCCAGAGCTGCTGCAGGAGTGGCTGGATGCCCTGGAGGAGGTGATGCTGGTGGTCCACATGCCCCGCTTCCGCATCGAGGATGGCTTCAGTTTGAAGGAGCGGCTGCAAGACATGGGCCTTGTCGATCTTTTCAACCCTGCAAAGTCCCAACTCCCAGGTTAGTAGAGGACAGAGTTTCCTCCTCTCTCTCTCTGTGGTGGTCAGAGCAAAAGTGGAAGCATTGGAGAAAGAACAGAAAAGAGCAACCAAGTCAGGACACCTGGACTCTGATCCCGGTTCTCCTGCTCAGTTGTGGAAATCCTTTTCCCTTTTGAGATCTGTTTCCTCTTCTGTAAGAGGGAGTTTGCTCTTGGATCTTCATGGGCCCAGCAGCACTGGCACCCCATGAGTCTGCATCTGATAGAGGAGAAGGGTCTATCGGAATAATTTGGAAAGGCATTGGAATAAAGAGGAAAAGACATGTTAAGATCTGGGGACACCTGGTCATCAGGCATAGCTGACATTTAATAGCCCCTGGCTTGACATTCCAAAGGGCTCGTGTGCTTTCCTTAATGTTACTTGGACAGAGAGAGCCAAATTTTTCCCAGTTGTGATACCTCAGTTGTCATCAAAAAATAGACATGAAAGTATCTTTAAAAAAACACAAGTTTACAATGTTAGGGAATCGGATTTATCTATTTAAGTAAAGGAAAGGGTAGACTTTAATCTTTATTTACGGAACATTGCAAGATATGAAATTCCACATAGAAATAAGAAACCCTTTCAGGGGACAGGCTCTGTACAGTATGTACAGTTTGGAACTCTTGAAGTATAGTTGTAAAAAGTGTGGAATTGGAATTATCTTTACTGGCCTATTTTTAAAATAACTCTGAAACTAAAAATGTTGTGACACTGGAAAGAAAGATGTTCTAGATGGAGTGAGTTTTTCTTCAAAGACAGAGTTCCATCCTCCCCACATCTTCAAAGACAGTTAACATTCAATCCCCAGGTATTAGGCTGAAGAAGTCCAAATTCATTGTAGGAGCTATCATTACATGAAGGTTTCTATTTTTTTCTTTCTTTTTTTTTTTTTTTCGAGACAGAGCCTCAAGGTAGGATCTGGGTAGGGTGCTGTGGTATCACAGGTCACAGCAACCTCCAACTCCTGGGCTCAAGAGATTCTCCTGCCTCTGCCTTCCAAGTAGCTGGGACCACAGGCACCCGCCATAACGCCTGGCTATTTTTTGGTTGCAGTCATCATTGTTGTTTGTCGGGCCCGGGTTAGATTTGAACCCACCAGCTCAGGTGTATGTGGCTGGTGCCTTAGCCGCTTGAGCCACAAGGTACAGAGCCTTTTTTTTTTTTTTGAGACAGAGTCTCACTCTGTGTCCTTGGTAGAGTGCTGTGGTGTCATAGCTCACAGCAACCTCAAACTCTTGGGCTCAAGAGATCCTCTTGCCTCAGCCTCCCGAGTAGCTGGGACTACAGGCACCTGCCAGAATGCCTGGTTAGTTTTTCTGTTTTTAGTAGAAACTGGATCTTGCTTTTGCTCAAGCTGGTCTCAAACCCCTGAGCTCAGGTGATCCACCTGCCCTGGCCTCCCAGAGCATTAGGATTACAGGCGAGAGCCACCATGCCTAGCATCTTCTATTTTTCAATAAAGTCACAAAGAATTCATTCAAACTGAATTCCTGGCTGTGAGTTGATGCCAACTTTCTCTCATTTCACAGAGGCTTCTTTGCTTTTCCTTCCAGGTATTGTTGCAGAAGGCAGGGATGATCTCTACGTCTCTGACGCATTCCATAAAGCATTCCTGGAGGTGAGTACCCCTCCCTGACTCCACGTTTCCTATGTTGCTTTCCTACCACTTTATTATTCCATGTGTCAGTATCTCATGAGATTTGTAACTTTGGAGTTCTTGCTCCACTAGTTCTTAGGGTGTAGAGAGCAGATGCATGAACAGCAGGATACAAGTTCAGAAAAGACGTATTTCCAGTGCCCCTCAAATTCCAGACCCGTGGTCCTCTGAGGACTGCTGCAGCCCTGCCCTGCAACCCGTGTGGTCCGATTGTTCTACCCTCTTCCCCCCTACACATACACACCACCTCTCCTGCAGCTGTTCAAGTGGGAACACAAGCATTTAGAACAGCAGTTCTCATCCTTCATAACAAATGAAAACCATCGCGGCATCAGGAAGGTTGAGAACCACTGATTTAGAGGATGATACAGGAAAAGGAGCCAGCAAAGGCCACTCTGAAGGAATTCAGAGCCGGAGGAGGAGAACCAGGAGAGCACAGGGCCGTGGAAACCCAGAGAGGGGTTTAAAGAGAATGGAAAGTATCTAGTAAGAAGACTGGGCGTGTCTGGTTTACCCTTCCTTGAGGACAGAACAGGGCACACACATTGCTAAGTATAATGGTCGAAAAGCAAAGGGAAGGTAGGAAAGGGGAACTGGTGAGGGTGGAGCAGTGTCTAAGGAGAACTAGACTTCACTGCAGGAAACAAAGGTGGCCAAATAAATGTATACCTTCCTCTTGGGAGAGTAACAATACCCACTGCCATGCTGAGGTCTGAGAAGTCTTAAATGAAGAAAGCAGCTAAGTGTTGTTAACCTAGTGTTCCCCCGACTGAGGTGTGCGAGGAACCCTGTGTTGGAGTAATAGCCATGTCCAACCTATGGAACCTTTGACTCTCAAGTGCTAAACTATGGACCAATAGCATTAGTTATCAGGGGAGTTTCATCCTTGGAGATTCTGGGGGAGAATCTGAACATTCATAAGCCTCCTCAGGGGAGGCTGACACACAATGAGATCTTGGAACCACTGGTGCAAACTATTCTTTGGGGTAGCCAGGCCATGAGGGAAAGGAAGAGATGGGCCAGGGTCAGAGAGTTCATAGGACTAAGGAAATTGCAAAGAGAAAGAAGATTATAGTCAAAGATAAAGTTTCAGAACCTGGTGCTAGTAAATATAGTTCTAGGGCTTGAGCCTGGAATGTTTGGTTTGGAGGAAAGTGGAGGGGTCTGGCTCAGTGCCTGTAGACAGTGGTTACAGTGCCGGCCACATACACTGAGGCTGGTGGGTTCAAACCCAGCCTGGGCCAGCTAAGCAACAATGACAACTGCAACAGAAAAATAGCCGGGCACCTGTAGTCCCAGCTACTTGGGAGGCTGAGGCAAGAGAATTGCTTAAGCCCAAGAATTTGAGGTTGCTGTGAGCTGCGACGCCACTGCATTCTACCAGGAGTGACAAAGTGAGACTCTGTCTCTAAAAATAAAAGAAAGTGGAGGGGTCCAGGGAAATGAGGAAGTCAGATCAATTTCAATGGGAGTAGCTGGGTGGTGTGGCTCATGCCTGTAATCCTAGCACTTTGGGAGGCTAAGTGGGTAAATTGCTTGAGCTCAGGAGTTAGAGACCTGCCTAAGCAAGAGCAAGACGCTGTCTTTACTAAAAAAAAAAAAAAAGAAAGAAAGTAAGAAAGAAAAAGAAAAAGTGGCCCAGCTGCTTGGAAGGCTGAGACAAGAGGACTGCCTGAGCCCAAAAGTTTGAGGTTGCTGTGAGATATAATGCCATGGCAACTCTATCCAGGGCAAAAAAAAGTTTTCAATGAGAGTGAGGAATTTTTTTTTTTTTTTTTTTCTTTGAGACAGAGTTTTACTATGTCACCCTTGGTAGAGTGCCGGGGTGTCACAGCGCATGGCAACCTCTAACTTTTGGGTTTAAGCGATTCTCTTGCCTCAGCCTCCCCAGTAGCTGGAACTACAGGCACCCACCACAACGCCCGGCTATTTTTTTGTTGTAGTTGTCATTCTTTTAGCTGGCCTGGGCTGGGTTTGAACCCGCCAGCCTGGGTGTATGTGGCCAGAGCTGTATCCACTGTGCTATAGGCGCCAATCCTGGAAATGTGATATCTAAAAGGAACAGAAGGGTATAGCCTGAGATAATGATGCTATAATTATAATTTCAAAGGTAGAACAGTTCTGAGAGATGGCAAGTCCAAGATGTAGCCTCAGAATTGGTTTGCTTAAGTGGAATGAAGGAAATGCTCATTGGTTTGGGTGTTGAATGGACTCTCACCTAGTTATTTTAATTGTCTGAGTCAAGTGGTAACAGGATTTGGGTTAGACAGAAAGGCTAGGGCGGCGCCTGTGGCTCAGTGAGTAGGGCACCAGCCCCATATATTGAGGTTGGCGGGTTCCAACCCAGCCCCGGCCAAATTGCAACCAAAAAATAGCCAGGAGTTTTGGCAGGCACCTGTAGTCCCAGCTACTTGGGAGTCTGAGGCAAGAGAATTGCCTAAGCCCAAGAGCTGGAGGTTGCTGTGAGCTGTGATGCCACAGCACTCTACCGAGGGCGACAAAGAAAGACTCTGTCTCTAAAAGTAAATAAATAGATAAATAAATAAATAAATGGGTGGTGCCTGTGGCTCAGTGAGTAGGGTGCTGGCCCCATATACCAGAGGTGGTGGGTTCAAACCCGGCCCTGGCCGAAAACTGCAAAAAAAAAAAAAAAAAAAAGGCTAGGTGCCCAAAACCTCAGTGCAGGGATAGAATCTCTTAAGTCAGTGGCTCTTAACTTTCATAATGCCACGACCCTTTAATACAGTTCCTCATGTGTGGTGACCCCCAGCCATAAAATTATTTTCGTTGCTACTTCATAACTGTAATTTTGCTACTGTTATGAATCGTAATGTAAGTGTATGATATGCAGGATGGTCTTAGGCGACCCCTGTGAAAGGTTCGTTCAACCCCAAAGGCGTCACGACCCCCAGGTTGAGAACCACTACCTTAAGTGGATGAATGGCAATGGCCTGTAGGACAATGGCAAGAAGGATGTTTCTCAAAGGTATGAGGTCTGGACAAGGGATTTTACATTGAGTATCGGATTAACTGATTCGGAAGTTAAAAAATGATGCCACTTTTACCTTCTTCCATTTGGATTTTTGGAAGAAAGAACACTTAGTGGCAGCACCTGTAGCTCAGTGGGTAGGGTGCCGGCCACATGCTCTGAGGCTGGTGGGTTTGAACCTGGCCCAGGCCTGCTAAACAACGTCAATTGCAACAAAAAAATAGCCAGGTGTTGTGGCGGGCACCCTACCCACTGAGTAGTCCCAGCTCTTGGGAGGCTGAGGCAAGAGAATCGCCTAAGCCCAAGAGCCAGAGGTTGCTGTGAGGTGTGACGCCACAGCCCTCTACCAAGGGCAAAATAGTGAGACTCTGTCTCAAAAAAAAAAAAAAAAAAAAAAAAGAAAGAACACTTAGGAAGACTGCAAGGGAAGTTCAGTCCTCAGGGTTTTAACTCTCATTGAAAATTGACCATGTGGTGAAAGGGGGGATGGGGCAAAGTCAGTCCTTAAACCCTGCCTCTCTCAAACAGAGCACAAGGGCCAGGGCAGGTGACCCAGGTAGAGGAAGATATGGTAAAGGCGTTGATGGATGGCTCTCTGAAGCTAGTGAGTGACCCCAGAGGCAGCCCCAGTCTGGGGACTTTGCACACATGAGATCCCTCTGACCGAGGCAGTGGAGGCTGTGGCTATGATTGGGGGTCAGATCTGGGCTTTCTGGAAGCATGGAGTGCAGGTGTGGGCTCTAGGCTCAGACCAGCTGCTGCAGGAGCTCAGAGACCCCACACTCGCCTCTGCCTGCTTGGTTCTCTCAGGCCTGTGGTGGTGGAGATGCACCCAGCTGAGGATTCTACTGCCCTCAGTAACCTCTACATCTAGGAATGAGTCCCTAGGCAGGTGTTAGGAGCTAGTCCCTACAACCCCCTCTTCAACAGACACATCATGACTCATTCTCATTCCCAACAAACATGACTTTAGCCTTTAAAAAAAATATTCTGGGTCCTTGGGCTAAATTTTCTGACAATGTCTCCCTCTAGACCTGTGGCAATTCTTTGTATCAGCCAAGTTCAAATAATATTGCTTCAGTCTGTAACACCAAGAAAAGCTCATCTCCTCCAACTAGAGGACCCCTTCTCTTTTCATAGGCCCTAAGGTCCTGAGTGGCTGTTTGGAATAGTTGTATCTGGGGCCCCTATGCCTGAAGAGTGAAACTATAGTAGAACTTCCGTAAGTTGACCACCCAACGGACTGTAACAAACTGGTCCACATACAGAGGCAGTCAATTAAGGAACAAGGCCTACTGATACGGACATGTGATGCATGTCTGGTCTATGAACATTAGGTCAACTTTAGTGGCCAACTATGGAGGTTGTACTGTATTTCAATTACAGAGTTCTGATCTTGAGTCAAAATCCTTCAGCAGCTTGTACCAAAAAAGAAAAAAAAAAAAAAAAATCCTCTCTTAATACCACATACAATGGTGCTGGCCAGAAACATGACAAACTGTGTAAACTCAGATTTCTGGTCCATGCATTACATGCACGGAACTCTGACATTGTTACCTAGCATGAAACCTGGACCAACACATGGGCCTTGCCTTCACTGGAGGAAAGCATAAGTAAAGCAGGGTTCCAGAGGGAGGCCAACATGCCCCACCCGTACGTTGTTACTGGAAACAAGCCTTTGGAGGAATTGCCGTGTCGCCAGCTGCAGAGTGGTTAATGCAGCAGTTTTGCTTCCTGTGTGATCTGCAGGTAAATGAAGAAGGCAGTGAAGCAGCAGCAAGTACTGCCGTCGTGATTGCTGGCCGTTCCCTGAACCCCAACAGAGTGACCTTCAAGGCCAACAGGCCCTTCCTGGTTTTTATAAGGGAAGTTCCTCTGAACACTATTATCTTCATGGGCAGAGTGGCCAACCCTTGTGTTAACTAAAGTGTTCTTATTCTTTGTACCTCTTCCCACTTTGGTTTGTGAATAGAAGTAAAAATAAATGCAACTACTTCCATCTCACAATTATGAATAGACTGTGACACCTGAAATGAAGACGCGGAAAAAGGGAAAATGATAGAGATGTTACTGGGACATTTGAAAAAATGCTTTCAATTGTTCTTCTCTACCCAGGGACCACATCTGGGTCAAGAAAATGAAAATGTCACTACTTCATCTAGAAAAATGGTAGATATCCATGAATTCTCAGTATTGCAACACACTGAAAAAATTCCAAAAATTTAAACAAATTAATCCCTATATTAATTTGGATATAGAGATTATTAGAATTATTAGAATTCATACTGAATGCTCAGTATTCCATCACACTGTAAAAATCCAAAAATTTAAACAAATTAATCTCCATATACATAAGACAGACTCGTATCTGAGTATTAAATCATTTAATTCTCAAACCACTCACATGCATAATGTTCTTTTACACAGTGTTAAAATAAAGAAGAAAATGCATTTTTATACAAACAGAATTTCAAGTATACATTAATAGACTTTTTCAGATTACTAACCAAGTTGCTAAGATTTCATTCACATTATTCTTAAAGCTGTTCAACGAGAAAGCTTTTGCTAAACTGCTTTAAATATGTTTATATAAACCCATATTTTCACTCTTTCTTTGAATCTCCCTCCCCCAACCCAAATCTCTGCCCACCCTCCTGCCCTCCCTGCTCCCCGATATGACAGGGCTCCTGGGGCTCTAGGAGACATGCAACCCCACCAAGAACTATTGGCTTGTCATCAGGGGAAGGACAGAACCCACAGGAGGAGAGACTGAGAACACCTGTCAAATTAAGGGAGAACACATCCCATCATTAGCAATGACACTAAGCAGGACTGTATCTCAGAGCCTTTGTGTTTTCATTTGATTTTTAATAAAAAATAACTCAGCCTCCCACAAAACAACACAGAACATTCTGATAATTCGGTAGTTGAATTTAGTATTAGATATTTTTTCCCCCCCGTGAAACTTTCAAAATCAGACAGACATTTTGAACCCTTTTGGAAAATGTGGTGGTTGTTTCTTGTTCCCATTGGTAAAGAGTGGGGGCAGCTTAAAAATAGACGTCATTATTTTTGTGTTTATATTAAGGAATTTGGTCAATTTCATAGGGTCTGGCAAGAGTTCTCCCTCTCTCTGACTCTCCTCCTGAAGTAATCTGGCTTCAGGGCCAGGAACAGCCATTCTCCTTAGGAATTAAAGTGCATTTTTTTCAGTAAAAGGGGAGGGGGAAGGTCGTGGTTTACATTTAAGTGAATGATTAAAGGAGGGTGGGGTGAGAGGAAATCCTATTCCTATATATATAGGTATTTATAACTAAGGTCATAATAAAAACTGATATTCTTAGGAAATAAGATGCACAGAGCCGGCCCAGCACAAGAGCACTATCCCGGCTCACGGACTCTTCTTAGGCATCTTCATATTAATGGAATAATTGCTTCAGATGAAAGCTATAAATCTCAAACATTAGGTTTTTTTCAAAGGGAAAAAAACAGACTGGTAGGTTCTTAAAGTTAAAAATACTCTATTCCATTCCCTTTCAGGGATAACAACATTTTAGAAATTGATTGTCTGTTTTATTATGAATCCTCCTCAATTAGCAAGCTGTAAAAAAAAATGTTGTTAGGTAACTTTGCTGCTTACAAATATTATGGTAGCATTTAAAAACTCAGGAAGAGGCAGGTATAGTTGATCCTTGCTATCAGTCAGTATCAACTGTGGGGAAGTGAGATTTTCCTATGATCTCTTTATTTGATAGCTACCACCAGCATCTAGATTTCTGACTAGGTGTCTTTTAAATGCTTTACTATTTCTTGGAGGAAAAACCCCAAGAGTTTCGCAAAGAGAAGTAAATGCTACATTATCAGCTATAAAAAGAAGTGACGGGCTCAACATGAGAGAGGGAACGTGTCCTGGATTCTGGCCTCTGAGTCCAGTGTGACCTGCTTTTCACAGTGACCAGTGGGAAGGCACAGTGCCAGGGACAGGTAGATGAGAGACAGCTGTCACCCATCATATAAGCACCATAGAAAGCTGGATAGATTTCTTTCAGACTTACCATCTGAAGGAAACCAGATTTCTGCTACATTGACGTTTCTATCTTTGAACCCTCAGCCTTCTCTTCTCTTCTCAGAGGCAGAGCGTGAGTGAGTTCCACTCACAAATCCTAAGAGGCCAGGAAGTCTGAATGCTCTTCCAATGTACTTCTCCCTTTATTCACTTACTAACACACCAAAAAACGGACAGTTCTCATTTTAAGGTGTCTTAAAAGGGAAGGAAGACATTGGTTCCTGACTGTACTGGCAGATCCATTTAAATTCTGCTATCAGACCCCAAAAGAATGCAATGGGCTCAAACTGTGAACACAGATCACAGCAGATTAAAAATAAATGGGCTGAGATAGAACACATTTATTTTGCCTATAATTTAGCAAAGTTTTTCATTTGTTGAAGGTAGATGGATGGGTCAGGATGGTGAAACTGTATTCAAACTAACATTTGTCTGGCTGTTTCAGAAAAGATTTCCTAGAGAGGATTAAGAGGAATCAGTTTTAGGGCAGAAGAGCTTGACTGACAATGCTGATAGAGAATTTCTGTTAGGGGATTTGTTTTATTCCTTACTTAAAACAGGGTACAAGTTTATGTATTCTGCTTTCACTATTACTTTCCCAGCCTCCTTTTCTACTCTCTTTTCCAGAATCTTAAAATCCAGTGCAGTATGATTTGCATAACGTTCAACAATTTTTCACAGCACTCCACAACATTCTTCAGTATGATAACCCTAAGGGGGGTGGGGGCTACTCTCTTCAGAGTCCCAAAGGCTATTGCTTTTCTACCCTATCCAATAAAAGGAAGCCTTCAGCAAAATTTCTAAGGCATCAGAGGCATTTTCTCTGACACTGCAGCATTTACATGCTAAGCAAACACCCAGGCCTTAATGCTGCTTTAATGAAGTTTCATAGTCTGATGCTAATTCAGTTCTCTGCACTAACCAACGTTTTTTCTTGACCTCCTTTTTCTTCTTGCACACGTTACGCGGTAACTGTTTGAAGCTCAAATGATCAATTATTTGTAGGCAATATAGGAATGAAATTTTCTATGGGGTCCAAAATACTCTCAGAAGACAGATTGCTACATTAGAACTTGTTCTTAAATACAAATTTCTTTCACAAGTTGCAAGTCACTTGGTAGTTACTTTGCCTGAATAGTGGTTCTCACTTTGTAAGCAGTAATAAATAAAACAGTTCTCCCTGCCCATTATCATGTGTGAAGGTGCCATGGGGGCAAGTAACAAAGGTGACAGCCAGTAAAGGTTTGCTTGCTATCTGGGGTGAGAAGAACGCAAGAGTTGGAGCCTCAATTTGGAATTCCTTGTTTAGGTCTTTGACATTTTAGAACAAAGATTCTAAAAAGACTCATTTCACATTTTCAGGTAATATTCAGAAATATTTAAGCCTTAGCTAGTTTGGTTCATTCGCAAAGAAACAATCCAGGAAAAGTGAAAGTCACTTGACATTGAAATGCCACTTAGGCGGCAAGCTAAGAGATAAGTAATCACACGGATCACCCCAGGCAGGGGTGATGCTTCTTTTTCTCCATTAACTTTAACAATGCTCACTATTCATTTTACAAGTAGAAATCACCCTAGGCATTTTGGGCTTGGCTCTTATAATAAATTCAAGTGCTGTATTTCAACTAGCAGAACTGAGAAATCTCTCAGATTACATACAAAGAAAAGAGGATTCTACAGAAGGGACTTTGAAAATTTGTTTTGCTTACTTATGTATACTTTATATTTGGTATAGAGAGAAAACTGGATGGATGGTAATATCTCCCTCCAGGATTACTCTCGAGGACAAATGGATCATCCATTTTACCACCTGAGCCTTAGCCTACTGTAAGCTTTAAATTGAGAGCCGTGTATGGGATATCAATAAAGGTGTCTTAGGTCAAAGGGAACTTGATTGAGGTTATCCTGCCAAAACCACTATGGACGCTCGGCAGTGATTCTCAACCTTGGCTGCATGCTAGAATCTTCTAAGGAGAATGAAAGCCCAGACTGCACAACAGTAAATGCAATGTCTACAGGGGGTCCCCAGGCAATTTTAATGTGTAGCCAAGACTGAAAAGCCAACTAGTTCTGTAATAGAAAACACAAGACCAGTGTTCATCCAAGCCAGAGGGAAGAGAGGTAACTTCCTTCTAGCTTCATGGACTTAACATGCCTTAAGTCAAATTACCTAGGCATTTTTCACTTTGGCTACAATAGGCAGCAACACCAACAGTAGAGTATTGATTTAGGTAAGACTACACTTTAAGTATGTGTTACAGCAAAAAGATCAGAAGACAAATAAGACTCTGGGCACAAACAATAAGCCACAAGCAAAAATTTTCCTAAACAGGAATTAATTCCTGAGTCTAAGATATTAGGATGGCTTATAGGCTGAGAACTAACTATTCTACAGTTAAAAAAAAATAGTTGTGGTAAAATGATTCCTATGATTTTACCACCTCATCTTCCTATAAGATTCATACCATAATTGGGCAGAACTCATTGTATCAGTTGTGTCTTTACTTGGAATTTCACATTCTCTGTATCTCTACTTGCCTTATCCAAAGTCACCAGGAAAATAATACCAGCTATTACCTCAAACACAGGTGCCAACCTCTAAATACTTGAAATTATCTCACACATTTCACTTCTAACCAGAGAATCCCCGTTTAGACATTATACTCAGTCAGTGCATCAGGATGAAAAGGTGGAAAGTATTCCAGGCTAACAACAGGCAATAGTCCCTCCTCAACTGTCAACAGATATTAAAAAGGTAAGTAAGCTGATGTGCACAGTGTGCTAGAGCCCCAAGCAGGAAATCAGCTGAGTGCTACAACTGGATTAAAAATTAGGTGGTCTGCCTAGCGGCATTTAACAACTGAAACTGAACTTTCTGACACCTACAACATTCAAGAGCCACCATCTTGACTATTACAACAGTACTGGCATTAACAAGAATATCTCTCTTTGGAGTGACTAAAAGCATAATAGGCATTTGAAAATCTATGCCATGCATACCTCCACGTAAGAATGGGAGAAGGCCGATTACCAGGAAAATACAGTTAATATTCTAGTCCCCCAGAAGTGGACTGCAAATGGCAATTAAAAGAGAAATTGAGGATTCAAACAAATGTTTCACATCATTAAAAGGAGTCGGGTGCATCTTTAAAAACAAAGATCCCACCTCTACTGGCTATTCCTCCCGAATAGAAGCCAGTGGATAAAAGCACTAAACCCAAGTGTCCTGACATTATTTCACTTGGGCAACAAAATCAAACATTGATATCTGCACATGACAAGAATTTCAGATACTGCAGCCTCTGTATTTTGGGGCTGGCTTTCCTTTGCTTGCTACAGAAAGCTACACTCATTCTTCAGCCAAGTGCTCAGAGGTAGAGGAGCTGAAGTGAGTGTAGAAAATTGGTGGACAGTGGCTGAGGAATCCAGCCTTCTGCCCTGGGGGTAGGGGGCATTCTTGAATATACTCAGTTTTTAGTGGGAGGTAGAATATTCTACATTGACTTATCTGCCTTCATTAAACCATCTTTCTCTCACATACACACATAAACTCACATACACACGGCTGGCAACTCACAGCAATATTGCAATTCATAACAGTACACCTATCCCAACTGCTATTTTCAACCTAATTTTAAATTAATCTCCAGCCCTTCTCAGGTAAACACAAGCCAATTTTTTTTTTTTTTTGAGGTCCCTCTTCTTGGGTTTTAAACATATATTTTACTTTACACCTATATCTTTTGTTTCTAAAGAACAGGTGCACTAAGTGGGTGCACTGTAATAACATCTTTATAAATAGAAAGTGCAAGAAATAACTTTTAGTCAAAATACAATGTAACAAAAAGCTCTCATAGCCTATTATGCCAAGAATTTGATTTTTAGAATCAATGATACAGCTAATAAAATGGTTCTATGTTACCAAGGTCACAGTGGATGAGTAAATATATTTATAAACATACACTTATGAAAAAATAGCCAAACTTTCCACAAAAGTTATTTGTGTGAACTCTCTTTAGTATACTACTATGTTCAATGCACACGCATATACAACTAATTTTATTAGTGTTATTTTTATTGTGCCACTTTTCCAAAAAGAAATCAGGCTCATTTTTAAAAAATTCAAGTTATGTGACTTAAAATTATTTTTGTAAAAATATTAGAAATGCCATATAAATTCTAAACATTTCTGATATCTGACAGCCATTCTAGAGATGGATTTCAGTCACACTTTTACTGACCTCTGTTTTAGCATTTTGGCATTCAGGGGAAACATTTTAAGCTTTGTTCCCTACATCACAATCCCGTTTTTCCAGTGGTTCTTAAAGAACCATTTGTTAGGACTCTATTTCTTTATAAAAAACTCAGTAGATCATCTTCAAATATGTCATAAACATCTGCTACAAGATATGGCTAAAAGCAGAAAACTAAACCTTAAGGAATGTCTTCTACTCACTCAGGCTGTTGTTACTGGCTTGCAATGGTTTAGACTCGAGACGCTGAAAAGAAAGAATAAATATTTTGTCAATCTACAAGGTTTCCTATTTCTGACTCCATCCTCTTTTGTAGTTCAGGATGGCAGAAGTGGCATTATTTTTCACACACCCATCAAACGATTTCAAACCTAAGATTCACAGAGAATCTGTAACACACAATGAGAGAGACAGATCTCCATAGGTTATCACAATAAGATTGTTCATTTCCTGGGACTACATTGTCACAGATATTCCCTGTCAGAAGGAGCAGACTACACTACAGTGTATTATGCTGAAATGGAAATGTGAATCAAAAAGTTTTAAGGCTCTTGAATTTTTGTTTATTAAAATTTGCCCCTTGACATTTAAGAATAAACTGGAAAAAAAATACATAAAGAAAAGAAATAAAATTTGCCTCAATCGTCACTCGATAAAATCTAATCAATTTTTATGCCTAAAAGACGCAAACATTTCATCTCTGGTTATCCAACTACACAATTCTTTTTTCCTTCCCAGGATTCTGAGGCACCCTAAATTAAGTCTTCAGTCTTGAGTACTCCTTTTATTTCTCGTATTTGCAATGCCTGAAGCCTGACTTAGGGAGAGAGATCTCTTTATACTACATGAAACTGGGGATGACCAACAGGAAGGCCACACAGCTAATTCTCCAGGAATCCACTACACATGGAATGTATAATCTCAAACCTTTCGTAAGAACTCTATTGATTTGGGGATGATCATTTATAAAGCAAAATCATTTTCTACCTGTATTTCTTCTTGGGGATCATTGAGGGTTTTCTTAATAGTGTTCTTGTGGAAGAAATACTCTAATAAATTAGCAGTGATTTATTTAAGGAATCCTAAATCTGAAAAATCTGGCCCCAAATCAAAAACCCTCCACAACCTGCTATTTTAAATGAGAAAGTCTGGTAGCAATCGCTAATTTCACAAGATTAATGACATACAAAATTGGGTAATGAATTTTCCTATATGAAAGGTAATAAGAATAGGAGGAATGCATTCATCATCTAGCATAAATCATTGCTGGGTGAGGTATGGAGGAGGCAGAGATGAGACTAAGATAAGTAGGTAAAACTTTCACTGTCTCAACAATATGATTCATCTAGCCACCTGCTAGAACAGCGGTTCTCAACCTGTGGGTCGCCATCCCTTTGTAACAATGAAAATACATCCTGCATATCAGATATTTACATTATGATTCATAACAGTAGCAAAATTACAGTTATGAAGTAGCAATGAAAATAAGTTTATGGTTGGGGGTTACCACAACATGGGGAACTGTAGTAAAGGGCTGCGGCATTAGGAAGGTTGAGAACCACTGTGCTAGAAACTCCTGTTCACAGAGATTTAGTAGCCATATGATTTTTCCGAAGCATAGGCGTTTTCACCTATCTGTAAACATTAAATACTTCTGACATCTCTAAGAAATTAAGTTTTAGAACAGTGAGCTTTTTACTCCCTCTGCAGTATTTCTGGCTCAGCACGTAGGCATTATGGCTTCACAGTAAAGACAGGCAAATGCTGACAATTTGGAACACAGTACAAAATGAAAGAGTTGGAAATTTTGGTACAAGATAAATGAAACTTGGGAGGGGACAACTACTGAAATATACTCCAGGTATTAATCTCATTCTCTTTCTAACTCCTTTACTGACCCACAGAAGACATAATGAATGGTTTCTATAGCACAAAAATTGACCTACACGAACAAAGAAGAGTCAACACAAATCACAACATCTAATGTCATCTGTAACAGATTAAAGATGGTCCCAAATCCTTGACATACCTTCTGTGAGTGGTACGGTATTTCTTGTCCCCTGAATTCTTGGCTGACTCAGAATAAAAAAAAGATTTGAATTCTTTTTATTTTTTAAAATAATAGAGACAAAGTCCTGCTATGTTACCCATGTTGGTCTTGAACTCCTAGACTGAAGCAATCTTCCACGTGGTTTCCTAAAGTCTGGAATTATAGGAGTAAGCCACCGTACCTGGCTCCACTGAGTTCTTTGACCAAGAGTATGGCAGTGACTCTATGATTCTGGCTCTGGCTTTTAAGAGCCAGAGGCCTGAGCTGCCCTGTAGTAAGCCTGACTACCTTAAGGGAGAGAACTCATGCAGCATCCCATCCCTGATAATCCCAAGAGGAGTCCTGGTGAGCCCAGCCTTCTTGCCCTTCCTACCAAAGTGTCGCGTGAGTGAGATCATCTTGGACCCTCCAAACTAATTCAACCACCTGCTAAATAACAGTAGCTGACCTGAGTCATTGCCATAGGAAGCAGAAGAATTGCTCAGAGGAGCCCTTCCTAAATTTCTGATCCACAAAATCATGATAAAACAGTTGATTTTTAAGTCATTAAGGTTCAGAATATTTTGTTACACAGAATAGGTAACTGGAACAAAATCTTTCAATTTTTGCCTTGTTAATAACTCAACCACTCAAACAATTAGACTTAGCAAATGAGCGACTCCTCTAAGTGTGCACTATTCACAAAAAATAGTCACCATTTGAGTCTACTCAGAGATCAACTTTTGAAGAAATTTTCTAATCATTTACTCTAAAAGCAGTACTCTTACTAGCTATTGTATATTCCAGTCAACCACAACCCTTTGTAAGTAAATGCCGTCAATGTGATATAGTGGAGAGAGTCTGGGCTTTGGAATCAGACTGACAAATACTGGTTCTGAAGTAATTGTGTAACCTTGGGCTCATGAGTTTCCCTATCTATAAATTGTGGTATCACTACACCTACTAGAAGCAACACAGTGTATTAACAATGTTAACTCTAGTGTTAGACTGCCTGGGTTAAACTGGTCCTTCCCCTCTAAAATTAGGATAGTAACAGTATCTACCTTCATGGATTCGGCATATGGAGTAGATGAGTTAGTCACTATGAAGCACACAGAACTCTGCCTGGCACAAAATAAAAATTCAAAAAAAGTAGCTATTTTTAGTACTACCATTATTATCTCATAGAATTATTTTGAAGATTAACTGTAGTTATGACAATAAAGCACATAGTAAGCTAATTCTGCCCCCTTCTTTTGGAGCTTTTCTCTCTGCAGTAAAAAGCGCAGGCTTTTTAAATGCATACATCCCAGACTCCAACCAAGTGGGGTTAGGTCTGTCAAGTATAGGAAGTCACCTCTAAACTGTGTCTAAAGCCAATTTTATTATACAACTTCCAAGCGTGTTGTCTGGCACCCAAAAGTACTTATTTTTTTCTATTTCATTTATTATTATTTTTTGAGAGAAGGTCTCACTGCTAGAATACAGTGGGGTCATCATAGCTCACTGTAATCTCAGACGTGTATCCTGAGCTCAAGCAATCCTCTTGCCTCAGCCTCCCAAGTAGCTGGAACTACAGGCATGTGCCACCATGTCCAGCTAATTTTTCCTATTTTGTAGAAACAGGGTCTTGCTACATTGCTTAGGCTGGTTGCAAACTCCTGACATGAAGCAATTCTTCCACCTCAGCCTCCCAAAATGCTAGGATTATAGGTGTGAGCCGCTGTGCCTAGCATTACTTAATATTTACTTAACATATATATTACCTATCACAAAAGATAAGTGACTTCACAGAATAGAAAACATGCTCCCATGAATTAATTTAGATCTTAGGATTCACAGTATATTAAGTTGTGGTGTAGGCCATATGAGGTGCTGAACATAAATTCTAGCCTCCTTAATAGCATCTACTGAGTAGAGTGTCAGGAGAAAGCAAAAGAAAATCTTTTTTATTAACTGCTCTGCCTTTATAACTTAGCTTTGTTTAAAGCTTCCACTATTTTGAGGTAGTGGGCTTCTTTTAACTGTGTTAAGATGGGAGGTATTTCTGTTATATTGATAATGGGAAAGATGTGAGATAAGAAATTTATTTATACATGTAACCTCTGTAATGTGAATTTCAAGTACTATTTGCCTTCTTGAGTCATGGCTGTGTGTTATAATTAAGGGAAAAGATAGCCTACACAACTGGATAATTTGTACAGACATCTTTTGGGTTTTATTATCACCATCCTAAACAATAATACCACCAAACAGGCTTGGCACTTGTGGCTTAAACTGCTAAAGCGCCAGCCACATACACCTGAGCTGGCGGGTTCGAATCCAGCCTCGGCCCGCCAAACAACAACAATGACAGCTGCAACCAAAAAATAGCCAGGCATTGTGGCAGGTGTCTATAGTCCCACCTACTTGGGAGGCGGAGGCAGGAGAATCACTTGAGCCCAGGAGTTGGAGGTTGCTATGAGCTGTGATGTCACAGCACTCTACCCAGGGTGACAGCTTGAGGCTCTGTCTCAAAAAAAATACCACCAAACAAACTAAATAATAATGACACTTTTTGGAATGTAACCAATTCAGGTGTTTTCAGGGTACTTATAATACCTAACTCTGGCTTCTCTTGAGCAACAAAGACAGCTTACTTTATGAATAAAAAGACTGGCCTTGGGGAAAGCACCACTGAAGAATAAGATTAAAAATAAGGAAAGAGACTAGAAAGCAAAAACAAACCAAAAAAAGATGAAAAATTATCAAGTCACAATGCTTAGCAAACTCCATTGCTTTCAATGGATTCATATTTAAGTAACATCTATTGCTAAGACCTTAAACAGAGTGGGGAAAGCAGATGATTCACTGGCTATCCAAATCCAATTTCACTCACAAACCCTACATTCCAAATTTGTCAGACTCCCAGGTTAATCAGAAAAGTAATACTCCAAAATCTCAAGAATCTACAATCACCATGGGTGTAAGTGCTCTAAGACAAGGTAGAGCTTATCAGGCAAATATTCTGGAACCTTATAGGTGAGGATTATCTATTACTCAGAGGGTGTATCATATAAAACTTACTAATATCCAATTAGAAGACAACTTTTAGAATACATACCTCGTGAAAAGATGCTTGTGAGAAGCTAGTCATTCAACATGAACTTTGTCTATGTTGGTAGAGCTGACAACAGAGAACAAACTCACTGTACTGTATCAGCACAGGCTAGAAAATTTTTTCCAGCTAAATTTAACTCTGAAGACCATGTGCCACACACTGTTTACAAATGAGGAACAATTATACTCTTCTCCTGCAAGGATTTCTATTATTAACACCCTATTATTTACCGTTTTTTGCACATCTAAGTTAGCTATTTGAACACTAAGAATGAACACTGACAAAACAAATATGTAATGATCAAATACACCTTTAGAAGAATTATAGAAGAATAATAGAGATGGAAAGATAGATGTAAGAAAATCGTAAGTTCTCAGATATTTCACTATGCATTAAAACATCCAGAAAAAAAAAAAAAAAAGAGATTTGGCTCTTTACTGCTCTGCACAGAACAGAGTGACTTTGAAGAAATCAAAATGAAAACTTATTGTAAAATCCAGAAAAACAGCACTTTGGATAAGAATTATTCATAATAGAAATTAACTTTTAATCCTATTGGGAATAAATTTATTCTTGCCATTATTATATGAACTAGTTCACTTAGAGGAATGGTAAAATGTACCATTTAACCTACCATGGGAATCATTTTTAAGAATTATCCTGCTATGACTTCCAACCTACACTTTAGTCCACCTGCACCTGTAGGGCCAGGGCAAATCCTAAGACCCATTCTGAATGCCTTTAATGCAATGGGATTGATGAAGCAGGAGCACAAGGAGGGTTATGAGAAGATCTAGACAAAGATGACAAATTCTGTCAAGAAACTGATGGACGAATTAGACAGGAGGAATAAGTTTTTATTTTCCTTTGAGATATATTGCACAGTGTGGTGAATAGGGTAAAAATAAAGTAGAACCTCTGTAAGTTGACCACTCCAGGGGTGTGACAAACTGGTCAACATACAGAGGTGGTCAACATAAGGAACTCCCACTGAAGCCATGTGGTGCGTGTCTGGTCTATGAAAATTAGGTCAACTTAAGGAAGTGGTCAATGCAGGCAAGTGGTCAACTATGGAGGGTCTACTGTATATTGTACATTTCAAAATCACCAAGAGAGTACATTTCAAATGTTCTCATCACAAAAAATGATTAAGTATTTGAAGTAAATGCATTAAGTATTTGAAGTAAATGCATTCTTAAAAAAAAAAAGAAAAAGAAAAAAGAAACTGATGTACATGTGACATTATGAATTTAAAACCTTACCCAAACCATCATAAAGGCAAATGACAACAGTGACAAATTTGGGGGGGTGTTTCTTTCAGAAGTTGGCAAATTTTTTCTATCAAATGCCAGATAGCAAATATTTTAAGTTTGGCAGGCCATGTGGTCTTTGTCACAAGTATTCAATTCCACTTATAGTAGAAAGAAGCCATAGACAACACCTACCCTAACAGGTGTGGTACTGTTCCATTATAATGTTCTTTACATAAGCAGCAGGTTTCCTGAACCCTGGTCTAATTCTTAAGTTTTAGGAATATAGTTATGCTAAGGACATCCTCTCAAACAGGGATTTACCTGACATTGCTTGCTGTCCCTTTTATCTCAGAAGCCAAAATGTATCCGTATTTTAAGCTCTTTTCCATATGGCATAAGAGCTCCATTTTTAAAGACTGAGTTCAGTAAAGACTAATCTGTTATTCCTTGAACAAATACGGACATGGATAAGAGAAAGGACATTTGAGGAAGAGAAAAATAAGACCTGTTGTACCTGAAAAGTGAAAAACTTCCAAGATTCCAATTCCTTCCCAAATAAATACCTTTCAACTATGATTAACATGACTTTTGTCTGTTTCTCTCCCATTATCCATTGCTTTCACTTCTTTACATTAGATCTTCTAGTCAAACAGTGCAATTTTCACCAGCTAAAAGGAACACAATTAGTGCCAAGTAATAGCTAAAACTCTGTAAGTTATTTCTTGACCAAAGATTATTCAGCTATTAACGAAGTTCCCTATTTCACTCTTCTACCACACCTCTACCACACAAGCGGGTTTCAATTATGAAGTTAGAGAAAACAGCCTATTTCTACTGTTATACCATCTTTGGAAAACCCTAAAAAAATGCCAAAAAATAAGAAAAGTTTCCTTAACTGCTCTCTTCTAACTTTATCTTTTACAAACTCATTTATTTTTATATATTCAAGATTTGCTTTAACCTTCTAGTATAATAAAATGATGTGGGTAGTTCGCAAGTTACCTAAAATTCAACTTGGTTCAGAGGTAAATATGGTTCTGAGTATAAAGAGAACAAGTCATTAGAAAGAGCCTTTCTGCCTAAGTACAGTGTTACTGTCCATGCCAACGCTATACTTTATACTGACATCAGAATTCAGAGAGAATAAAAGTAGTTTTATTCTACATCCTAGAATAAAAGTAGTTACTATACTGCCGTCTCTTGTCTTTGCTGAGAATACTCGATAGCTTTTGCTATTAAGTGCCCCTCAAGGAATGAAAACAGTCCCAGTGTTTGCAGATTTCATGGCATTAAAGTACTTACTGATGATTTAGCTCTCAATGCTAATGCAGTTCCCTTCACAAGGTAACATGTGCAAGTTAAGATTTGGTAATGAGTTTTCAGCATCAGCTAAAGTCCATTTAGTACATCTGTAAGAGGTATCATCCGTGCACACACCCATATAGGTATTCATTAATGTAGACAGAACATGACTAAATCCTACGACCCACCAGTGATGTTAGCTAAGAACTAGGACAATGTCACAGTGAACTTGGGTAAGAATCTTGGATAGTGTTTTAGTATAACAATATCTCTTCTAACTAAAATGGGGAAATTGCTTTCAGAAGGTTTAATTTAAAAGCTAGCCTGGCTTGAATGTTCATGAATTTCATGGCTCTAGCTAGGCCCATTAAGAGGCGAGAACCAGCAAACATGATTGTGCTCAAGTGGTCCTAGATGACCAAGAAGCACTCTATTCACAGTATCAATACAGGAAAAGGCTATTAGACGTGAATGACAAGGGAGGGGAACCCACCAAACACTCATAGCATTTGCACATGACTCAGGCAGTTCCTACTTCATTTAAGAGGTTTGTTGCTCACTCTGGATGGAGTACTGACAAATGCTGCCAAGTTTTTCTTTACAGAAATCACTGCACTTCACCTTTAAAATTTGGTAAGAGTTTAAAAAGCTCTATATTCTCACATATAATCTAAGCAACTAACGAAGCAATAAAGAACTTTCCAGCACACTATTTCTCAAAAGTAGGATGGACTTAAATTTTCTTCTCAACTCTCTATTTAGTAATGGCAAAATCCTTTCAAAACCTTGATTACCAGCTGAAATGTTTCCCTAAAGATTTTAGTCTAATTTCAATTCTACCTTTTCTATGCTGCAGAGCATGGCCAGCCCCTAAAGATGGCTCCAGGAGACAAGCTTTTACACTATCAAGCTGTTGCCCAACTAAAGAGGATGCCCCAGTCTGTCTCCTAAAGACAAAATACACTTTTAATGCTGCCTTTAAGGGAAGGCTCTTATTAAAGGTAGCATCATTACATTGCTATAAAAAAATGCATTTCTATGCTTTTCTCAGGAGAGAAGATAACCTTTCTCTAGTAACATGGTGCAGCCATATGTATATATATGCACAATTCTCAGATTGCTTATGAGCAACACTTTGCACTCCAATTTCTTATCTCAAATAAATGTCATTCATTTCTACCCACTTTTCCACATACCACGAAGCATTCTCAGGAAAGGAGTACATGACTAACATCCTCACACAAATGGTTCAACAGCGCAGGTATGACCTGCCCCTCTCCCAATCTCTTTTACAATTATCTATGCCTCTGTACCAAAACTATCTCTTAAACCATTACATATTTAAAAGCTCAAATAAATTAATGATCAATCAAGAAAAGCTAGAAAGTCTTCTCTTTTCTCTTTGTGCTGTAGATTGTAAGCATCTATTTGCCTGCATCCCTTATTGAACCTCCTTTTCTCTCTGCATGCAAGACAGGGCATCTAAAGCTCTACATGTTTGGTAAATTCTTTTTCTTAATGCTGGATTAAGAATCTTAGAAATACCCAGAATTACTAAAAAGGTCCCTTCTGGTTTTAAAAAATCTTAGGAATAAGTAACCAAACCTGATCAAAACTGATCCCTTGATCATTTATTGCAATGTGATGGTGCATGATGTTCTCTGGTAAGTGCCCTGAAGTGTGTTATTAAAAAGCAAAGCTCTTGGAGTCACCAGCAATTTGCTGATGGTTGGTTTATGAATTACTAGGTTTGCAGACCCAAGACATAGATTTAAGTGAGGTTCTATTTGACTGAAAATATATACTACATATGTAGAAGGAAATGGAATTGTGGTTGCAATAAGAACCATAGAGTTGAATTTCTTCAACCACAATACTGCAGAAAAAACATGTTTAAAATTTCGTATAAAAGTTATCAAATATGGAGACCTGTGGATTTAAAAATACAATCCAGGCTCTTTTCACTGGAAAGTGACATTGTTGATGTATAATATTGCTGTGATGTGAAACTAGGAGCCGGAGACTGGATGAAACTTTGGTAGTCAGCCTAACACATTAATTCATCTGAACTAGAGCCATTTCCTAATACCCAAGAAAGTATAGCACTATGGTTTACAAACACAAATCAGGAAGTTGCAGTATGGCTCTGAGCTGTTCAACATGAACTGTTCAATATTTGCAAAACACAAAAACGCCTCCTTCCCTGCTTCTGTCTTCCCCAATGCAATACTCACGCCCTAAATGCAGCAGTACCCATTACAAACATTTTGCTGCTCATTTCACCTCCAGTTGCTTAAAGTGCTTCAGGTGATGCTGCCCACTAGAATACCGCTCCAAGATGGTTGATTTTGTGAATAGGCCAAGTGTTATATGCCTATTCAGGGCAAAGATAAAGTCTAACCTTTCAAAACAGTAAGAACCACCGCTATTCATTTGTTTCTTCTATAAATGTAAAAATGCATGTTTTGGCAGGGAAGGAAGAGGAAAACTTCCTCCTCCTCATCAGCATCACGACTACCTCCTTCTCTCTTATGGCTGGCTGCTTCAGATGGCCGAGGCTCCTGCTGTATTTTTTAAGATCTGGACAATTATAGCCACCAAGATGATATGGACCAAAGTACAGTGTTTGAACATGACTGGTAGGTAAATGACCATTTATCATTGTTTTGTTAAAAAAATTATTTTCTTATAAAGTTAACAAACCAAGGCTGTTGATCCCTGAATTAGAAAGTTGATTTGCTTATTTTCCAAAGTGTGAGGCGGAAAGGAGGAGGGGAAGAACCTTTAGTGCTTTTGTGTATGTTGCCGATCCTCTAGTTTGGCAACATCTTGAGAGCATCTTCTGGTCTAGTGACGTGGCATTTTCTGAATCTAAGTACCAGCCCACGGCCCTGATGCTGGCTGCTTATGGCCCAAAGGGGAAGAGGGTTGACCTCCTCCCCCTCGATGTTTCAGTCTGGCCCAGTGGTGGACACAGAGCCCTGGGCAGTTTCCCCAGGAGCAACTGTCTCTTCCTGTGAAGGTGATTCTTCCTCAGCTTGTCCTCGAGATGTGACAGTGGTTTCAGGGGAGATGCTGTGAGGCCCCTCCAGGGGTATATAGCCAGGATGGTTTTTGCGAAAGTGCTGATTCAAGATGGCCTGGAAGGGGAAACTTTTGCCACAAACGTGACAATGAAAGGGCTTGTTTCCTGTGTGCTTGCGGATATGATACTCCAGCTGATCTTTCCGGGTATACTTCTTGCCACACATGCGGCAGACGAATGGTGTGATCCCCATATGCAGGCGCATGTGGCGATCCAGGCTTCCCTTTTGGTTGAAAGATTTGGCGCAGTAGATGCAGGTGAGCCGAGGGTTGTACCGGAACCACCGCTCAGATACTTCCTGCTCTCTGAGATACTCCACATAGCCACTTACTCCCATCATTGGTGACTCTTCTACCTGTACCAGATGAGGGAAATAAGAAAGAACACATATTCATATATTATAAAGCATACATATTAAAAGCAATTGAATCCATTTTTACCTGTTAGTGAGTTATACTTATTTTTAGTGGAGAATCAAACAGTAGATTAATTACTACCAAAAAGTAAAGATAGTAACATAATTTTTATTTTTTTTCTTTTGAGACAGAATCTCACTCTGATGCCCTTGGAGTGCTGTGGCATCATCATAGCTCACTGAAACCTCAGTCTCTTGGGCTTTTTTAGTAGAGATGGGGTGTCACTCTTGCTCAGGCTAGTCTTGAACTTGTGAACTAAAGCAATCCACACCCACCTCGTCCTCCCAAAGTGCTAGAATTACAGGCGTGAGCCACTGTGTCTGGCCTGATAGTAACATAATGAAAAAAAAAAAAATCTGAGGACACTACCATAAAAGGATAACACAGTAATGATACTTTCTGGCTGACAAACTAGATGCTTATTAGACTCCTGCTGAATTTACTATTTTAAGTGATAGGAAAATCTGAACCCATTTATATCACATTCTGGATACTAATCTTATAAGTAACATTCTAGACAATCAAGAACTTTGGTAGTGGCCAGGGTTGGCAGCTTATGACTGTAATCCTAGTACTCTGGGAAGCTGAGGTGGGTGAAGTGCTTGAACTCAGGAGTTGGAGACCAGCCTGAGCAAGAGGGAGACAGCCCCCCCCCCCCCATCTCTACTAAAAATAAAAAAAAAAATAGCCAGGCATTGTGACAGGCATCTATAATCCTAGCTACTAAGGAGGCTAGAGGATCACCTGAGCCCAAAAGTTTGAGGTTGCTGTGAGCTATAACACCACAATATTCTACCCAGGGCACAGAGTAAGACTCTGTCTTAAAAAAAAAAAGAAAAAAAAGTTCTAAAACCTACATTATCCAATTCAGAACCACTAGCCATATGTGGCTATTGAGTATAATAGGGCTAGTGCAGGCCGAGCACAGTGGCGCATGCCAGTAATCCTAGCAGTCTGGGAGGCCAAGGTGGGTAGCCTGCTTGAGCTTAGGAGTTCAAGACCAGCCTGAGCAAGAGCAAGACCCTGTCTCTACTAAAAATAGAAAAAAACTAGCTGGGCATCCTAGTGGATGCCTGTAGTCCCAGTTACTTGGGAGGCTGAGGCAAGAGGATCTCCTGAGTCTAAGAGTTTGAGGTTGCTGTGAGCTATGATGATGCCAGGGCACTCCGTCCAGGGCGATAGAGTGAGACTGTGTCCCAAAAAATTAAATACATAAAATAAAAAATAAAATAAAAACCAAAGGGGGGAAATAAAGATCAAAAAGAATACACACACACATATATAAAATACAGCTAGTACAAATGAAGAATTAAAAAATATTTGATTTTATTTGCTTTCAATTAAAATTTAAACAGCCACATGTCACATGTGACTAAGAGCCACTGTATTATATAGTATACAGTACATAATAGCAAAAATATTCTATTTATAACATTCTCTTTAATACCATATTTTAATTCAGTAGTAGCTGGCTTTATAAAAACATACACAATTTGTAGTCATGGTATTCTTTTTTATCCACAAACATTCTGGTGCCATACCAACAAATTAACTTCATTACGAAGACTACTCAAAGTTTAATTGACCTCAGAGTAAATTGGCTGAAAGGATGGGTTCCTCCTATGTGAAAGCTGGGAGTAGGAATGTATTCCTTTCAACAAACAATTTAAAAATTTGTATTTATAAATGCTTTCCATTCAAAAATATTTATTAAAATGTCATTAGGAAATTACTGTTTTTTTTTTTTTTTTTTGCCTTACTTATGAAGTCGTTATTATTTTTTTTCATTAACTTGAAATTAATTGTATTTTTTTTTTTAGTTTTTTCATTTAAGTTTATTAGAAAAAAAACTTTGTTTCTTAAAGTTTTCTTTTTTTTCTTTTCTTTTTCTTGAGACAGAGCCTCAAGCTGTCACCCTGGGTAGAGTACTATGGCACCACAGCTCACAGCAATCTCCAACTCTTAGGCTTAAGTGATTCTCTTGCCTCAGCCTCCCAAGTAGCTGGGACTACAGGCGCCCGTCACAACACCCAGCTATTTTTTGGCTGTAGTTGTCATTGTTGTTTGGCAGGGCCGGGCTGGATTCAAACCCGCAAGCTCTGGTGTATGTGGCTGGCGCGTTAGCCACTTCAGTTACAAGCACCAAGCCAGAATAAAAAAACTTTTTTAGCATGTAGGAGGGAATTATATATGTTTTAAACATGTAGGAGGGAATTCTATGTTTATTATATATGCTTAATATAGGTCAATGTAAAGAGAAGAAAATGTCAAAGCTGACTCTGGATTAACTGGGGAAAGATTAAGCAATTAATCAAGTCAGCAATTAATCTCGTGTTCTTTGAGTGTTTAAAAATGTGTTTTGTCTCCTTTCTCATATGCTAGCTGACCATGCTATTCAGACTTTCCAACAGAGGCAGTTCTCAGGTTTGGAAAGCAGTATGTGAAGTTAAGGGTTGAATATAAGACTGAGGTTTTAAATTATTTTTGATTTCCTTCATGTGACATTTTTTTTTGCTTCATTTCCATGGATAACAACAACTGAGCTCACATAAAGAGTAAGAAATTATCACACTAAAAGGTTTTGGGTAACCAAGGACATAATACAGAATAATTCTCTGAGGCTCAGAATTCCCATCCATAAAATACAGAGGTTATATCATATGCCAGCTTTATATGATTCTCCTGAGAACCAAACATGGTAATAGTAGTTTCAGATATTTTGAATACATAACGCTATTATGGCAATTAAGGGTGCTGAAACCTTGAGTTCAAATCTGACTTTTAATTACTGTGTGATCTTGAGTAAGTTATTTAACTATCCTATTCCTCGGTGTCTTTATCTGAAATTGAACATAATAACATTTCTCCTTCATTAGCTGCTTTGAACATTAAATGTGCTAATATACGAAAGTGCTTAACATAGCACAGTAAATGCTACAAACTCATTTATAATCTTTTTTTTTTTTTGAGAGACAGAGTCTCACTATGTCACAGCTCACAGCAACCTCAACGTGGGCTCAAATGATCTTCCTGCCTTAGCCTCCCAACTAGCTGGGACTACACGCACCTGCCACAACACTTGTCTAATTTTTCTATGTTTTTTTTTTTTTTTTTTTTTTTTTTTTTTTTTAGAAGAGATGGAGTCTCACTCTTGCTCAAGCTGGCCTTCAACTCCCTATCTCTGGTAGTTTTACTGGTTTGAACTTTAAACAGAAGCAAAAAGGCTGGGGCAGGCGGCTCATGCCTATAATCCCAGCACTCTGGGAGGCAGAGGCAGGTGGACTGCTTGAGTTCAGAAGTTTGAGACCAGACTGAACAGGAGTGAGACTCAGTCTCTAAAAATAGCTGGGTGTTGTGAGCGCCTGTAGTCCCAGCTACTTGGGAGGCTGAGGCAAGAGGATTGCTTGCCTCCTCATAGCCCAGGAGTTTGAGCTCTGATGCACAGCACTCTATCCAGGGTGACAGAGATAGACTCTGTCTCAGAAAAAAGAAAAGAAAAGAAAAAATGAAATAGAGTGGTGAACTCACCAAGTAAAACACAATAAATTATAAACAATATTTTACCTTTAGAAAGGAAACACTGGTGAATTAAGATTACATAGCTAAATTTTTTAGCTTCAGCATTATACTAATAGCATCTTATTATTATTATTTTTTGAGACAGAGTTTCACTATGTTGCCTGGTAGAGTGCCATGGCATCACAGCTCACAGCAATCTCAAACTCTTGGGCTTAAGCGATTCTCCTGTCTCAACCTCCCAAATAGCTGGGTCTACAGGCACCCGCCATAATGCCTGGCTATTTTTTTTTGTAGTTGTCATTGTTGTTTGGCAGGCCCAAGCTGGGTTTGAACTAGACAGCTCCCCCATGTAGCTGGCGCCCTAGCCGCTGAGCTACAGGTGCCGAGCCATGTTGTTTAATTTTTATCTAGACTAATGGATATTGTGTACATGGTAGCAAAATAGAAGCAAGGCATTTTTACAAACTATCTTTTTTTAGTTTTGATAAAGTGTCAGAAAAAAATATATGAGAGCTCGGAGGAAAACTAAGTTTACTCTTATAATTAGGGCCCTTTTTCTCCTCCTCTCTCAAACACATGATCACAATGCAAAGGTGACTACCAGGCACATACATAGTCCTGTTGCTTAATGACAGGGATATATGTCAAATGCATATTCCTGTCAAAATGTGTCAAAATGCATCAAAAGACCTCATTAGATGATCTTGTCATTATGAAAACATGAGAGTGTGTACTTATACAAATGTAGATGGATTAGCCTATTATGTACCTGGGCTATATGTTCTCAGCTACATACCTATATGACATGTTACTATACTTAATACTGCAGGCAACTGTAACCCTATGGTAAGTATTTGTGTATATAATCATAGAAAAGATACAGTAAAAATATGGTACTATAATCTTATAATATTATAATATGGAATATATCTTATGGAAGATTATAATACCATAATATGTGGTCCATTTCTAACTAAAACATTAGTATGCAGTACATGACTTTTCTTTTTTTTTTTGGCCGGGGCTGGGTTTGAACCCACCACCTCTGGTATATGGGGCCAGTGCCCTGCTCCGTGAGCCATGGGCGCCACCCGTGACTTCTTAATATAGTAATGAAATAGAGCTTACAACCTAATGTGGGGATGAGACAGACATGTACACAAAAGCATAAAACATATGTATAAGACTATACAGTATAGACTTCAGTAACAATGGTGTGGGAAAAGGATTGCTTAAAAGGTTGAGTACTGCAATCAGTACCTTAAGGAAAGTGTTACTAAGATTTTAAATACAGATTACAAAGTAATTAGGAACAGATAACTTATTCTATATATATGTGCAGTAGGGATAAGAATTGGACTTGTTCAAGAGTGTTTACCTGGCTGAAGCAAAAGAAAGAGGCTATAAAGAGATAGGTGATAACTATGTGGAGATATTAGGGTGATGTACATGACTTAACATACCTTAAGTCTACTTATCAGTTATTTCTTCCCCTTGCCACAGGGAGCCAAAACAGGGCAAGGACTTACACTAAGAGTGAATTTTGATAGACTCGAACTTCCTGATTATGGGGTGATTAAACAGACTACTAAAGCCTACTTTTATTTTCCCCAGCTAGCTAGCTCAGTCCTCTGAGCTTTCTTTTTCAAAACACTACTACACTGGTTGGGTGTGGTGGCTCACACCTGTAATCCTAGCACTCTGGGAAGCCTAGGGGAGTGGATCACCTGAGCTCGGAGTTCTACGACGGCCTGAGCAAGAGCAAAACCCTGTCTCTACTAAAAATAAAAAAAAAAACAGTCAGGCATTGTGGCAAGCATCTGTAGTCCCAGTTACTTGGGAGACTGAGGGAAGAGGATTGCTTGAGCCCAAGAGTTTGAGGTTCCTATGAGCTCTGACACCATGGCACTCTACCCAGGACAACAAAGTGAGACTGTCTCAAAAAATAAATAAATGATCTTGGGGGTGGGACACAAGTATTAAGAGGCACTTTATCTAACAAATGTAATCAGTATAACCTAATTCTTTGTCCCCTCAATGAATCCCAAACAATAAATGAGCTGCTTATGAAATCCCTAATGTTGATCTTTAAATAACAGTTCTTAGAGTCTCCGATTAGTAACAGAGGATAAGGATGGTGGAAGGCTTTGAAGCCCATGTCAAGAATCTAGACTCATGTTTTTAGATTTTTCATAATTTTAGAAATTATGATAATTATTTATGTGGGATTTATTCATTATATGGAATAATTACGAAATAATTACAAACCAGGCACTGATCAAATTCCTGGATATTCAGCAATACAGAATGACCTTGTGCTTAAAGAGTTTACAATCTAACAGGCAACTACCAAGTGGAAAGAGTGAAATGATCCACCTCTTAGCAATAGAGAGAACAAGGAGACAGCCATTTTTGCTCTTCTGCTTCTTTAACTTTTTTTTTTTTCTGAGACAGAGTCTCACTTTGTCACCGGGGTAGAGTATATGGTATGACAGCTCACAGCAACCTCAAACTCTTGGGCTTAAAAGAACCTCTTGCCTCAGCCTCCTAAGTAGCTGGGACTATAGGTGCCTACCACAACGCTTGTCTAATTTTTCTATTTTTTTTTTTTAGTAGAGATGGAGTCTCATTCTCGCTCAAGTGGACCTTGAACTTCTGAGCTCAAAGGATCCACCCCCCTCAGCCTCCCAGAGTGCTAAGATTACAGGCATGAGCCACTGTGCCACGTTAAAAAAAATTAATCTTTAATGTGAGAAAAAACAAACAAAAATATCAATCAACTAGTTATACTAGTTGCTGAGGAGAGTTGTAAAGAAAATAGAAAAAAATCATTCTAATCCTTTCTAGAACATGTTTAGCAAAAGCTCCAAGGAAATAAATGATAAGATTCAAGTATACATAAAAATAAACACATACAAAAATGCATAAGCGGTGGCGCCTGTGGCTCAAAGGAGGAGGGCGCTGGCCCCATATACTGGACGGAGGTGGTGGGTTCAAACCCAGCTCCGGCCAAAAAAAAGAAAAAAGAAAAACAAAAAAAAAAACAAATTCCAAAAAAAAAAATGCATAAGCAATTTGTTTATAAATAACAGTACATAAATTAGTAACTGTGTATAGTTAACAGTGTCATACCTACAGACATATAAAATCAGACTCTCATCCATTCCATGTCCTAAATTACCTAATGTAGATTTCAAGGGTTATTTTTATTACTCTCAAGACTACAGAACTGGTTCCTACAATCAGGAAAGAGTTCCCCAATCTTGTTATCTTTTTCTATTTCCCAAATTCTGCCAACATCAAAAGTGTATTTCATGAATGCTCACAAGCAAGAATAAAGAAAAAAGTAATCATATACAATACTTCTTTAACAGGGCCACTGTATTACTTGTCCTACATCTTTCCTTTCTTACTATGTTCTGCTCATACACAGTGGTAATTCTGCCAAACACCATGGCAATCCTAAATTCACAACTACATACCTGGGAGCTGGGTTGCTTAGGCTCATCCACTCTCCCAGGAGACTCACTTCTGGCTCTGTGTCTCTCCGTCAAGGGAACAACACTGCCGGAGGGGCTAAATCTGTTGGAAGAGGAGCATAAAGGGGACTAGTAGAAGAGCAGTGTTAACCAACTTAAAAAAATGGTGATGTCTCCCCTCTTATTCTATGGCTGAGGAATAGGGAAATGAATCAAACAACAGATAACTGAGAAATACTTTCACAGAGTAAATATAAGGTTTGATTTGAAGTAAAAGTTTGCCATAGTAAATGCAAATGAAATGCAAAATGACATAGCAGACAGACCATATGAGCTGCTGAAGCTTAAGCTAAATATAAGCTTTCTATTCTTACATAAGTACTGAGACTGTAAAGAATAAAACTGAGCAAATAATTTCGTTTTTACTCTGCAACTATTTGGTTTTGGGTTCTTACCCCAGACCCCACGATAACGTATTATACTTTTCAGACTGTTTGTTGATACAGATCGTGGGGATTAAAAATCTTTGTATTTAAGCTGATACTACTTCTTTCTAGACGGGGTCACTCTGTCAGCCAGGCTGGAGTGCCGTGATCATAGCTCATTGCAGCTACAATGTCAATAGAACTCCTGGGCTCAACTATTGTTCCTGCCTCAATCTTTTGAGCAGCTGGAACTACAATTGTGCACTACCATGTCTGGTTAATTTAAAAAATTTTTTTTTGTTGTTGCCTAGGCTGATCTCAAACTTCTGGCCTATCATCCTCTCACCTAGTCCTCCCAAACTGTTGGGATTATAGGCATGAGCCACCACACCTGGCCTGATACAACTTCAGATATAGTTCTAACATAGGAGGACAATAGTGTTAATACAGGGGGACAGTAAGTTCTATGCTCAAGAATATTTTAACCATTAAGGACATAAAAAGGAAAATACTAAAATTATTAAAAGAACACCTGAAGTAGACACAGAATATACTACCCAAATGTCTGTGACACATTTGCTTCTCAAGACCAGATGTAAACCAAAGTAATAGCTTTTTTAGTTTTCATTGCTCATATGGTCAATTTTAATTTATTTTTAAGAGAGATAAATAATAAATATTACCAATCAAAATTAGTAATATTTCTTTTCTTTCAATTAGGACTTTCTTTCAATTGACTTATATTAAAATTTATGCTATTTCCACCAAAAGAAATGTCCTAACAAATTCAAGGTATTAGAAAGAGAAAAGTGAGGCAGAGGGCATAGTAGTACTGGTGAAAAAAAAGAAGACTCTCAAGTCTGTGGTAGCAGCAGTCACTCATGAAAGAAAACAGCAAAGATATCATCAAATGACATGTGAAAAACAGGAATAAAAAACATCCAAAAAGCTTTTCTTTGGAATTATTATGTTCATACTAATTTGAAAAGAATAATTACTGCTGGTACCATACTTCCTCTAATTTGCTTGGTGGGAGCAAAGAAAAGTAAACAGTGCTACAAAGGAAAGTGAAACTCCCCAGGCCACCTACCTGTGTGATAACATACCACGGAAGGGCAATGCTGCCAGGTTCCCAGCTGATGATCAGCTCCCTGCCTGGAATTCCGAGGAAGCCCTGGCAATTACTGATCCTAGTGTGGTTGCAGATGCTATTCTGATTCATGGAAGTGTCTAACTTTACCATAGTTCTCACAACACTGTGAATACTTCAGGACAAGAGCTTCCTGCTTTAAAAAAATAAGAATGCAAGTCTTTTGGCACACCTCCAGTTTCCCCAACATCAACTCATTTTGGCTAAGAACATCAGGTAAGGAAGATGTTCTCTGTTCCACCAGGGCCCACTTTGGTAACATCTATACAAAAGTCATTACATGGGAAAGCAATACAAAAAACAAAACTTACCTGTCAACTTCACTGCTTGTTGGCCGAGCCACCTTGGCTCCTGAAGACCCTAAAGTGTAATTTTCCTGTCCTATAGAACCATGGCCTGTGGTATCAATCACCATGGCTGTGACTTCCTCTGCACTACTCCCATCTTCTCCAGAAGGCTGATTCTCAGGCCCAAGCCACTCCTCCAGATTTTCTGTTTTAATGTGTACTGCTCCAAGAACCCTAACTTCATCATCACTCCGACCACCCCGGTCTGCTACTCCCGTCTCCACATACCACTGTCCTGCTCGGTTGATCCGAAGAATAGGCTCCCGGCTCTCTACATCAGAGCTCTGTTCAATTATCTGAGGGCTGGTGGACTCCTCAGGAGGACTTAGCTCTCTGATATCCAGCACAGCACTAACCTGACCTCGACGGTTTCCCTTTGGAGTATTATGTCGTGGGCTAAGGGAGCGGTTGAGATTTGGTGTAACCCTGTGAGACTCTGGAGGTCTCTCTTGATGCTTTGTCCTCGTTTGACTTAATTCTGCTTCAACCTCAGCCACATTAATTTTGAAATGAATGCCCTCTAGGATCTGTGTACATTTGTCTATAATATGCTGCATCTGCAGAAAACTGGCAGCTGTCAAGTAGCTGATGATATCTGCCAGTTGCAGGCATATCCGCCCTGTGTAACAGAAAGAAAGGAGCTGTTCAAAAACAGTAGGGTTCTTGATGACCGAAATGGAGACAGTACTCATCTCATTCAAGGACATGTGATCCCGGAAGTAGGGGGAGCTGGCAGCCAGCACCACTTTGTGAGCCCGAAAAGCTTGTCCTTGCACGTTGACCACAATATCACAGAGACGGCCCTGCATGCGCAGCTGGTTTAGATGGCTCAAGACAGAGTTGCTGAAGTCAGGGATCTCCAATTGTATGTTCCCACCTTTCTCCATGATCGTGCCTGAGGGTGCAGGAAGGCATTCAACCCTGCTGAAAGAAGAAACAGTATTCTCATTAATAATTATAAGTGCACTATTCCATGCTTGCTAGATTTAATAATCTAAAAATATTATTTGGTAAAGTTTCAAAATCTCCCAACTAAAAAGAGATACTTTCCTTATGTTTAGATGTGGACAAAGAATATCAACAGGATTTTCACTCTAGGTTTCACAGGAGAACATAGTTAAGACTAAAAAGTGATCGTGAGACTCCTAAAAATTCAAGCTATGACTGTATACAACATCAAACATCATGGGGGTCAACTTTTGAAGTGTTAGCCATAAGTTATTTGCAGACAATATAAAATCCCCTAACAACTTTACGACTAGCAGAAGAAATAAGCTTTTTGAATAAATGTAATCCTACACAGATGGCTTGATTAAGTATTCCTCTTCTTAATATTTCACTACATACTGCAGGAGTTATGCTTACCTAGTGACTAATACACCTTATGAATGTAGTCTGATATTTCTAAGCTTAAGAGTCAGAGCCTCCACAAAAAAGCTTTGGTTATAGGACTCCTAAGCAAAAACAATAGCTTAGGAAAAATTGCACAGCTATGTGAGGACTCAATCAAGATGTAGAGAACCTAAAGTTCAGCTCTCAGAACTAGGAAAAGCTATGTAAGTCAGCCCCTACACACTTTGGAAGTTGGCAATTTCAGGATGGTGACGAAACTTAGATTCTGAAATTTAGTTCACCAGAGGTGGTTAAAAAAAAAAAATTTACTAAACCAAACATTTTCCATTAAAAGATTTTTAAAAAACTGCTGAAACAGTAGGCCTGAAACCGCTTCCAAGAGTCTTCAACAGTTGAGAAAAATTTGCATAAATTCTGATAGGAAGACATTGACTCGAGTCCGATGCGCATCCAAGTTATCCTTGAACTTGTCTTACATAGTTACGTAAGACCTGAAACTTGGGGAACTTATCCTTTCAAGCTCACGGTACTGTCCCGCATTTACAACACATTTTTCAGTAAATAGGGAAGTGTATATACGCTGCTTTCAAGGACCAACTTTAGCCAATCTGACCTTTTTCCAAAGCGTTGTTTGTTTTGAAACTTTTAATCCAGTAAGAGCCTCTGTCGATGGCATCATGAATTTAGATATGTTTATTTTCGAGCCTACACCAGCGCCTTTTTTGTTTGCTCTTTCCAGTAACTCCCCAGTGAGGAGGAAGCCCCTGGAGGAGTCTTTCTCTACCATCGGCACTGGAGAGGTGAGAGCCGTAAGAGGGAGAATCGGGAACCGCACGGGGTTGGCCACTCCGGTACTTGAGGAGCTTTCGTCTGCGTTAGAAAGCTTGGGGAGATGCGAACTGGCTGAAGGGCGAAATGTCACTGAGGAACTCTGGAGAAGATGGGACAAGGCGTCGGCCCGGGAGGGAGTGCTCAGGTGAGCGCAAAGGATCGGGAAGGGGGCGGCGCCCCGGGACCGGGTCTCGGCGGCAGGCTGACGCCGGAGGAGAGCTGCCCGGAGGTGGGTGTGCGCAGCTGGGTGTGTCCCGGCTGCGGTGGAGGAGGGGAGGGGAGGGGAGGGGCCGCCCATCCCGGGGTCCCGAGGGAGGGGCCCCGCGAGGGGGCGGGTCCTGCAGCTCTGCCCAGTCGGGGGGCCAGAAGGTGGAAGGTCGCCGGGTGCCTTCAGGCCGGGTGAAGGGAAGTGGCTGAGCGCCCCAGGAGCGGGCCGCGGCGGACACGGGGCAAGGAGTTCCCGGTGCAGGGACCGTAACCGGGATGCGGGGCCCGAGCCCAGTCAAGGTGCAGCACCTACCTCCGGGGGTGGAAATGGGCCGGAATGGGCCGGAACACCGTCCCGGAAGTGAAACCCCCCGCCCCCTCCCCCAGAGCGGGCGACGTGCCGGAAGGAAATCACTCACCCTTACACCACCCCCCTTCCCCCTGCCCCGGCGCGTCCCGTGCCTCGCGCCCCCTCCCCTCTCAGCTCTTCCTCCTCAGTCGGAGGAGCGCGGGAGCCCTGCGTCACCCGGGCAGTCTTGTCTCCGCCCACAATGGCAATGTAGGGCGTGGCCAAGGGGCGGGCTTAGAAGGCAGGAGGAGGTGGAGATTGAGGGAGGAGAGAGAAAGCGGACGCTGGCGGTTTGTTGCGTCGTGACGTCATCAAAGACCCTTTATATACAAGCGCCCGGTCGCCATATCGTTCTTTCGAAGTTGGCGTCTTTTTGTGTGTAAGTTTTATTTTTGTTGGCGCTAAGTGGGTTACTGTTTCGGATCCTCGATCCTGTAACCCTCTCAAGTGTGTACTAGGCTAGTCGCGCGTCTCTACAGGGCCCACAAGGTGAGGATGGTGAAGGATTTCTTATTTGGTGCAGGCGCGGCGTAGACTGCTACTCGGATTTGGGGCCGAGTGGCAGACAAACCTCGGCTCACGTGCCCCTCCTCTGATGAAGCCCATGTTGGTAGGGACATCTGAGTGTGTTGATGAATGCCAACTGCTCTGATGGCGGAGCATGCCGAGTTATCTAGATGGGCTTTTGCGTTGGACGCGGCCGGAACATCCAGCCACTTGCTCTTGGGGAGACTGGTAGTTTTGATAGTCCATGTGATTCTCCAAGTGGCTCAGTTCGCAGTACCACTGTTATTTGTAACCTATACTTAACTGTAGGTGTAGTGCTGTCCTTCGTCTATCCTGCAGCAGTTAAGGGTGGTAAAAGTGAACTGTTTTAACTGGTAACCCAACAGCAACTTGCTCACAATGAATTAAGCATCTGCATCTCTTTTTTCAGGATTGGTGCTAGGCTTGGATGCAGTGTGGCTTTCGGTGACATGTTATGGACAGGTACGAGTGGGCAGAAATTAGCAAAGGCCATATTTGCTGAAAAATGGTCTTTATTAAGCCTGTGATGGTTTTAAGAGTAGTGGACAGAAGGGATTTCTGAAACTGTGTTCTGAGGCTTCAATTTTTGAGAGGTTGATATTTAATACGGTCACAGTGAGGTTGTACTAACTTATGTATCTTCCCTGTTTTCTAGCTGTGTGCCAAAAGAATAATGAGAGTGTCCGTGGAGGTAAGTTACTGAAACGCCCTCTGAGAGGGCCTTTAGATTGAAAGTCACTCAGTGTGCCACAATGATGACAGCTTATTTGCTACTCTTGACTTCAAGAATGACGAGAAATCTTACCACCATTATCCTAACTGAGGCACACAAAATAGTGATGTGGGAAGCATGGAAATTGCACCTGAGTTAACATGAGTTTGTTTTCTCAGGTCTTAAAGAGCAAGAATCAGTGTGGCTGTGGATGCACAGGTGAGAAATTTTGTATACAAAATCTGTATTTGCCTGGTACTTTTCACTATTTTTTCTGAGACCAGAAGATTACCGAAACAATATTGAAGCTTATGCATTAGAATTTTTGCTTCCTGAAATGTAAAAGGCAATTACCTTGCTAAACTTAGTACTGGGGGAAACCTGAGGAAACAGATACTATGATGGTTGCATAGTTCAGCAGATTGAATCATGAAGAAATTAGCTATTTGTCTGATGTATCTGGGGTACTTGGGGTTTGTTGGTAGCAGTGTATGTAATACCACCTGTCTGATTTTAAAGTCGATGTTTAATTTGTTTTGTATTTAAAATGTGTTTTGTAGGCACTGGCAAGAAAGCTGGAAGTTGAAATGGTAAGTAAAATTAATCCAGTTATGCATAGGAACTGGGCAGGGTGTCTGAAGAAACCGTCAGATCCTTGTCCTGTTACCCTTACGTTAGTAAACACTACAAGAATTGTTTAATGCAGCCTGGATGATGATAAAGCAAGTACTGACTGAAAGTGAAGGTCTTAATTAGCTCTAACTGATTTCAGGCCATTTTTAACCTTGGCGGGAGAAGATGGATGTGTAGCTATTCTAAAACAACTCTTCATTTCTTAGGTGGAGTCTGACTTGTCTGGACCAGCTTTATTTTTTTAGTAAGTATTAATGGGAAATGTTACAGTAGGCTTAAGACTTAATACTGAGCAAGTGGCTACTTGAGACATAACCAGCTTATATTTAATGAATGCTAAGTGTTTGTGCATGCTCTGAACAGGGTTTTTGTAATGATGTTGATCAAATGTCTGACCTGAAATGAGCATGTAGACATATTTAATACTGAAGAAACCCTGTAACAAACAACTCTGTGGAGAGTTTAATCATACATAGCATTTTAATGAAGGTTTTCATTTTTCTTTTAGCTACTGGTTACTCCTATCCTGGGATGGCTTACTAGGGTAAGGCAATACCTGGCATTTTTGGTCTGTTAGTAGGGTCTCCTGTGAAAGCAAGTGTACAAAGTTTGAAAAGTGGACAAACAGTACTAAATCTCTGTAATAAAAACAGCTTAATAAAGTCATTAAATACATAACATAAAAAGCAAAAGTATGAATACTACTTTGTAAAGTAAATGGTATGACTTAGGAAATGGAGCCTAAAGAATAATACTTATTTTAGGTGCAGATTTTGGAGACTTTAAAAAGCATGGTCTCCTGTTTCCCACACTGTCTTTGAGTAGCCAGGACTGCAGGCATGGCCCCCTGTACCCATCGAGAACCTTTCATGGTATGTATTTTATTAGCCTTACATGTTTATTTGGCAAAATGCTGTTAGTGATGACTTAAAATAACAATAGATGGGAATCTCTCTGAAAGAGAATGAAGATTAGTTTCGAACTGAAACAGCAACTGGAAAATTATTTAGAAATCTACCTATTAAGTACTTACTGCTAAATTGAAATAAATTTCTGCAGGGGTGAAGAAATCAACTTGACTACAGTGGAGCAGGTTTCAGAAGAGGTATTGCATTTTCAGTTCTGTTTTTATTGCAGTAGTCTAAAGCCGATACAATGATGATAACATAGTTCAGCAGACTAACACTGATGAGCAGTATTATGTCTTTCGCTCCTATCTGATGTATCTGGCTGTAACATTTCCAATTTCTACCCTTGAAGTGAAATTTTAGCTATGGTACTTTACGCGTCCTGTAGAAAATATTTGGATTATCATAGTTTGTATGCAGATGTCTTATTCTGTATTGTTTCTTAATTTCAGGAACAAGAATTCATGACTGGAGTACAGGTTAGTTTAAAATTACATTGTGAGGAAGTTTTTATGGCATATGTATCTCGACCTGGTTTGGAGTGATTGAGCACTTTTAAAAACTTGGGATGTGGAGGAAAAGGAAATTGAGTATAGCAAAAATTAAATAGAATTATTTTCCCTCTTCAAACAGACAGGTCTTCTAAAAGTATAAAAAGGTAAGTCAGTTTTTGGTACGTAGTTTAATTGGAAATGTAACCAATGATGTAATGATTCTGCCAAATGAGATAGAATGATATCATTTGTAAAACCGTTCCATTTTGATTCTGAGGTTACTATATTAGTAAGTATCACACAGAAATCTATTTACCATAGTTAAAAGGTAATCTCTGCTTTTTAGGGATTTTGTGACCACAGCAAGCATGCAACTTAAAAAGGTACGGATTGAGAATATTACTGGTGTCACTCATCCCGGAATATATGATGATCTCATGCCAACTTGAACTCTCTCACTGATTACTCGATGACAACAAAAGATCTGATATTCTGCCTTTTCTAGGTGTCAATCTAAATTAAAGTCCAGAAATAGGACTAAAAGTATGTTTTTGTTGCAGGTGCTTTGGATGCTGATGGAAGATTACACAGTCTTTGAATGTTAATAAATATCTGCAAATTATCTGGCGCAGTGTGATTATTTTGAATAGGATTAAAGAAGGGAAATCACTCAAATGAAAGCATGTTTTAGTTTGCCTATTACCCATTATTAAGAATCCATAGCTGTTGCTTATCGACGGTGTAGCCAACTAGTATTTTTGTGGACTTCAATTACGGATGTAATAGAGGTTTAAAGTGCTGTTTATGTCAAGACTTAATCTAGAAATGCTGTATTTGATGTTTAGGATGAATAGTACAATTTGCAGAATTCTTTATAAATTCCCAGATTTGTTGGTTTTGAACCTAAAGCTTCGATATGAAAAGGCACCTTTGTTTTTAAAAAGGCATAAAGAGTGAAACAACTTAGAAAATGAGATAATCTTGGACTAGGCTGTGTTCAGCTTTTCCATGAGATATTTTGTCTGAAATGTCCATTTAATGATAGGAATTGGGGTTAGAAGATAATCTGCATGCCATAGCCTCTTGGTAAGTCTTCGTTGGTGGTAAGATGGATGGGGTATCAGGAGGTGTAGCGATAAAACAGGCTGTCGAGTGATCTCATCCAAAAGACCAAAATTCAAAAGAGAAAGATGGCAAAAGGCCAATTCAAAAGTGGGTAATCAAGACTAATGCTGGTGAGTTCCCAGGTACTTGCTGAAGGAGATTCTGCACTTGGGACCCAAATCTGTCAATTCCTGCTTGTTTCATAATTTAGTGTAGTGTTTCAGTCGTCAGGAGCAAGCGCATGGACGGTTAATTAGGATTCATCCTATGGCTTGAAAAGCACCTTTTGAGAAAGTAACAAGATAGTGGGTGCAGTGAGGCCAAGGTGATTGAGGCCAGTTTGGGCAACCTAGAGACCCTGTCTATACAGAAACTGGAATATCAGTCAGGAGCAGTGGCACATACCCTATAAGCTGCAGCTTCTCTGGAGTTCTCAGACGCATTTCACGTTGGGTGACAGACCTTGTGTAATTAGATAATCCAATTCTGGGTTAAAAATGGATACCTGCAGAAATGTTATGTTGGGAGTTTTGATACTTACAGGAGTCATTCTTGTCCAAGCCTTATAGCACAGTATTTTCCATGGTTCTTTAAAATCTGTGCAGGTCTTTTAGCTGTGTTTTTGAACTCCACCTACAGTAATCATTTCCTAATGTGTCAACCTCATTCCTCTTGAGCTCAGGAGTTCAGAGGCCATCCTGAACAAAAATCTAGAACTGTTTACTGAAATAGAAAACTTACCTGTGGTGGGCACCTGAAGTCTCAGATACCTGGGAGGCTGTTAAGATGATTGCTTGAGCCTAGGAGTTTGAGGTTGCTGTGAGGTAGGTTGACTCCATGGCACTCAACCCAGGGTGACTTGTCTTCAAAAAACAAGGAAGCTTGAAAAAAAGGGATAGTATTTATTCCCAAAGATGCGATTAAAGATTTCAAGTGAAATAAGAGTTTTGAAAGGCCTGTATTAGCTCTGTGCACTTAAAGGTCTTTGTAAAGAAATAAGTGGTGTTAATGTGATTTTTAGCTGCTACATATTGGAATGTGTCAACATTTTTTGTAAGATTTGCATAACAGTGGACCAGTATTTTCCAAGTAGTGCAAAAAATCATGCTTAGGTAAAAGTTCTGTTCAAGATAGAAGACAAATCATTTTAACACTGGGAGACTGAGGCATGTGAGTTCAAGACTAGTAAGAGCAAGACCCAGCCTCTAAAAATAGCTGGGTGTGCTGTATGTGTGGTGGTGGTGGGGCTGTGGTCCAGATACTTGGGAGGTAGAGGCCTATAATCCCAGCTACTTGGGAGGCCTGAGCCCAAGAGTTGAGGTTGCTGTGAGCTACAGACACCCTGGCAATCTACCAAGGGCAGCAAACTAAGACTCAAAAAAAAAAAAAAAAAATAGCTGGGTGTTGTGGAGGCTGTGGTCCAGCTATTTGGGAGGCTGAGGCAAGAGAATCTCCAGCCCAAGAGTTGAAGGTTGCTGTGAGCTATGGACACCCTGGCAATGTACCAAGGATAGCAAAGTGAGACTATCTCAAAAGTTTTTTGAGACAGTCTCAAGCTGTTGCCCTGGGTAGAGTGCTGTGGTCTCATAACTCACAGCAACCTCCAACTCTTGGGTTAAAGTGATCCTCTTGCCTCAGTTGTTTTTTATTTTTATTTTTTTATTTTTGAGACAGTCTTCCTTTGTTACCCTTGGTAGAGTGCCCATGGGGTCTCAGCTCACAGCAAACTTCAACTCTCAATGCCTGGCTATTTTTTAGAGATGAGATCTTGTTCTGGTCTCGAACCTATGAACTTGAGGCAATCTACCTGCCTTGGCCTCTCAAGTGCTGGGATTATATGCATGAGCTTCCATATTTGGCATTAGTTTTATCTATTCTTAGTAGAGATGGGGTCAGGCTTTTTGCTCAGGCTGGTCTTTTTTTTTTTTTTTTTGACAGTTTTGGCCTGGGCTGGGTTTGAACCCACCACCTCTGGCATATGGGGCCAGTGCCCTACTCCTTAGAGCCATAGGTGCCGCCCTCAGGCTGGTCTTGAACTTGTGAGCTACCTCCCTTGGCCATGATTTCAGATTCTACGTTGCATCTAACTGCCAAGCAACTCTTGTCAGGTTTGGGTGTGTTGAGTAACTGATACCAGAAAAGTCTATTAAAATACTCCCTTTTACAATTTCATATTTAAGGCCAGATTTTCTTAACATACATGAAAGCAACATCAACAAAAGGAATGCAAAACCAGATATATCTAGTGTGTTCTTTTAAAGCAAGAAATCAAAGTATTTGTAGAAATACAAAAGTGGTCACTCTTCTAATTTTTGTTCTTTTGAGACAAGACTGTTAACCCTGGCTAGGGCACAGTGGCATGGTTATAGCTCACTGCAACCTCAAACTTGTGTGCTCAAGCAGTCCTTCCTCAATGAGCTCCAGGGTCACTGGGACTATAGGCATGAGCCACCAAGCCCTGCCAAATTTTCTATACTTTGTAGAGACAGGGTCTGCCTCTTGTTCAGGCTGATCTCTGAATACCTGATGTCAAGCATTATCTTGCTAGGATTACAGGCCTGAGCCACCATTCCTGACTGCTAATGTATTTTTGAAAATAATTTTTTTAAAAAAAGTAAAAGTATGCTATTTGGGTGGGTGCAGTGGATCACTCCTATAATCCCAGCAGTTTGGCAGGCCAAGGCAGGATGATCACTTGAGCTCGGGAGTTCAGCTCCAGGCTGTAGTGGGCTGTAATTGCACTGCTGCATTCTAGCCTGGGCAACAGATCCTGTCTTTAAAAAAAAAGTGTGTGACATGCAATGAGTTATCTTAAAGTGAATTAAAAGATACTTTAGGAAACGTTAACTTCTTCAGTAACTTTTAAAGAGTCTAAGGCAGTGGTTCTCATGTGGGCCATGACTCCTTTGGGGGTCTCCTGCATATCAGATATTTACATTATGGTTCATAATAGCAAAATACAGTTAACGAAGTAGCAACGAAAATAATTTTCTGGTTGGGGGTCACCACAACATGAAGAACTCTATTAAAGGGTCATGGCATTAGGAAGGTTGAGAACCACTGGTCTAAGGGGTCTTGAGAATAAAATTTTGAGAGCTGTGAGAGTTAAGTTTGTAGTGTAGCTTAGGCTAGGCATTTCTGGAGGTCTTACTGACTAGAGTCCAAGTTCCTCAAACCCTTTGAGGCTAGCAATAGCCTGGTGGTTTACACAGGATGTCTAGCACTCACCTGACTCGGCTAGAATTCTGGGGGTCCTGTGCACCCCCCTTTCAGGTGGCGCAGACACTTTGATTGTTACCTGGTGGCTGAGAACAGAATGCCTAGCAACCAAAGATTATTGCCTGAGCCTTGCCCAGGTATAGATAGAAATCACAGAGGTGAGCTAGGCAAGTTTATCCCCAATTTGCAATCACATGATGTGCCTGCGTGATTTTTCTTTTCCTTTGTTTCCTTTCTTCTGACTCTTAATGATTACTTGAGGCACCTTGCTTTGAGTAACTCCAATTAAGACAACATGATTATGATTTTTGATTGAATAAAGAGACCTGTGGGAGAATGGCCTGGTGCTGCATTTGAGATGCTGTTGGCTTACTGTATGCCTCTCACAGGCTCCCATGGGTTATTTCACCTGAGATAACAGAGTCTGAGCTTTTTTTTGGCATCAACTGCCCTCAGTCCCTCAGTACAGATCCTGGCAAAGGTTGTGGGGACCCAGGCCCCCAGAGAGAACTGCTATTCCAAGTGAAGCAGCAGCACTCTTGTTGCGTGACCGGAGACGCAAACGAGCAGAAGCTTTGCTGTAGGTGTAAAACTCGCTCCTGTAATTATTAAGTCAAGAAACAGGCCATACACTCTGATATGGTGTATAGCAAAGTTTTTTATTTTAAGTTCAGGTTTTAT